>QFDV01000101.1:25692-35707 GCA_003315845.1 Lactarius trivialis
TGATGCAATTATCCAAACTGAGTAGAGCCCCAAGGCAGGCATGCGCAAGTATCAAGTGCGCAGGTTTGGGGAGAATACGATACTGTGAGACATCTCCACTTGCATCAAGACGTTCTGATGTGAGGAATTCTTCTACTGAGAAATGCGAAAATTGGACAACCCGGTGATCGTCACTGCCGACTATGGAGACTAAGCTTGAACATGCAGACAATATTGCTTGTTCTTGGTCTTCCCACCGCCATTCTTCGTGGCACCTCGGGATCCCTCCCTTGGCCAGATCCAGGTCAAATGCAAGCACCTCTGCAAGGTCCACAACACGAAGTGGCTGCATAGCCACAACAAGGCACGCCAACAGACGACGTGCGTGATGGCCTTGCTTCGTAGACTCAATCTCCTTCAGGACCCGCTCGTACGTCTCGTCTAGGCTTGTTGGTAGTTCATTAAGTTGTTGCCGAAGACTGGGAGCGAGACAATGCCTCAACATCTCTAGTTGACAGTACACCCATCGGAACCTGAATGATCAACATTGAGAGAAAGTATTGGGGAGAGTGAAGATCAACTTACATGCCATCAGCTTTCTCGGAGAGTGTCTCAATTACCAGTGTTCTGTCAGCTTCTCGCCACCTTTGCATTTGCGAGTCGGACTGAACAACAGCACAGAGATATTCATCGATATCTTTCTTCTGTCCAGGCTGATCATGAAGGGAGAGGTCACCCGATATCAAAGGTTTGAGGACGGTTCGGATGTCAATCTCCGGACGGCTTGTTACACATATGCGTAGATTCGGAAGGCGGAGGTCAACAAGATCTTTCACAAGTCCAAGGACATGTCCTCGCGCACTCGGAACACCCGACGTGTTAGGACATTCGTCAAGAGCGTCGAGGATGATGTAAGTGGGAAGGCAAGACACGGATGGCGCCATGAGCATGTCTTTGAGGCATTTTATCAAATCACGTTCACTGGGCTGTTCCTTGCCACCGTTATAGGTCGAATAGAGCTCAGAGAGTATGTTGAGACAAGCCGCTGACCGGGAAGAAAGCTGTATAAGAAGTGATGGAAGGAGGTTGCGCCGATTCTTCTTATCGATATCTCTAAAATCAAAATAGAAATAGGCCATGGAGGCAGAGCCAACACGGCACCGGGCGATGATGTGCTGGATGATCGCAGAACTACTCGAGGGTGTAAGCTTATGGATATGGAGAGACAATAGCATGCCGAACCAGAGGATGCTCTTTCCCGAACCCGCTACGAAAGCAGGAGCGGTCAGTGACATGTGAATCCCGCTGTATAAGGACATACCTTTCCCATGGATCCATAACAAGGAGCCCGACGACTCCCACTTCTTAAATACATCCTCATCGAAAACCCACTCTGCGGTTTTCTCTTGCTGGAGGTCGCACGCGATCGTGTGATTCGTCGATGGATCAGGCGGGGTCAGCCATTTTCGGAGGTCCTTGTCCCCTACAATCGTTTATGAGCTCGTACACAAGCATTCACGATGAGGTCATGACAGTACGAACAATTGCGGGAGCTTATATCACTTACGAACAGCTGAACCATCTCTTTTGTTTCCTTCGCATCTAATCAGAAGAAGATCAGCATGGATTGTACCGCCAGACGAGAAAGCTACGCACCGTCCTTGAGATCATTGGTAGCCTTTAACACTTCCGCAGCTACGGTGCGGAGCTCTCCCTGTTCCAATTTTTCCAGCCTCAGCAACGCGTCCCTAATATCGTCCCTTCCCTCCAGCCTCTTCAAAAATGTTTCTGGTGTGCTTTAAGTGAGGAGAAGCTCAGCACTTGAAACGAACCCACTTATTCGTCCTCGCTTCATTTCCTTTGTCGCGATAGCAAGCATAGACAGCACTTCAGCCATGACTTTCCCCATTACATCCGTCATCTGTACTGTCGGAGGGTGTTCTGCATAGGTCTGGAGGCGTACAAAGAAGCTTCCAATTCTGTCGAAGAGCTCGATAAGCACACCACGGCTCGTTGCGGTGTCCCGTGCCGCCTTTGGGAGATGGAGTTATCACGGCCTGCGCAGAGAGACTAGGCGAAATGACTCACTACAAGGAGGATACTGATTCCAGAAAAGATGATTTGAGTAGGGGGAAATACCTGAAAGTTATCGTTAGCACACAGGCTGGTAATCACGCAACATGCTGGAGGTCACCGTGCCAACACCCGCGCCAAGGGTGGAAGAAAGTGCGTTGAGGATATTCACGGTTGGCGTGAGCCACTTGGTGAGTCGCTCATCGCCGCCGCGAGATCGGTTAAGATCGTCGGCCTTCCCTTGAAGCACGGTGAGGATCGCTGCAGGCGAATCACAGCCTTTTATCTCCTTCGCGAGCGGGTGGGTAAAGAGGTCTTTCCTGGTCTTCTTCTTGTACTCTACCACGGCTTTATCAAGGATCGGTTGAAAATTCGTGGTACAGGAAGATGCCTGGAGACTGGTTGACATTCTGAGTTAGACAACAGTGCGGGTCGAAAAGTGAGACGAGGACGACGTTTCCCACGGGGAACGTGTGCGTTGCGCCACCGCGACCGGATCGATTACGTACGTGCCAGCGTGAGGGCGCTACCTTGGCGCTACCTTGGACCGTATGTTGCGCTCCCCGGTCTCCAACCGCAGACATCAATATCAATCCCTGCATCGAAACTTCAGTCTGCGGATGGCGCGTAAGAACTGGCAGCCTCAAGGGTGGCCTATTCGAGAATTACGTCTAGCGAGACGCTCACCGGAGTGATGCCTAACGACGCACCAAGGCGGAGCATCACGCACACCACTGACATGCATCAAACTTCAAGCTTCAAGAGCGAGGACGGGTGCGGGGGGGCGGCGTTTTCCGGCGCGCGCGTGTGCAGTATTAGCCAGTAAGCTCGTTCCCTTCGCAAAGCAATTGCCTGTCCATCTAAGCCTGTCCACACCGGAGTCCCCATACCTACTTCTATGAAAACACTACAGTATCTCATTTCGAAACCGCCTACCCTCCTCCTCACACCTTTTCTTCCGACCCGTTAGGGTGCTTGTAGCTGCTACCAGCACGGCCCCTGCGTCGAGCGATCCCGCGTCCCGCTCCGTTCTGCACTTATCAGGCAAGGTAGCACTAAGGTAAAACGGCGCACGTAGTACGCAGGTATGGATGAATGCATGAGATCATGGTGCGTCGTGTTTCCCGAGGCTCGCTCGCGTAGTGTATCGGCAGCACATACGGCGATCTTGACATTCCACAGCTCTCCTCCACCTCCGGCAGCTGTGGAAAATGTGGGTGACATAGAATCGAGACACACCTCGGACAGGATGGAGGTTATGGGCATGGAATGAATCGCGTGGCATAAGAGGCGGCGTAGTCACATCACTGGCACTCCAGTGCCATGTTTTCTCTTGAGTGGTTTGCGCGGTGCTTGTCGTCATGCATCACGGCTTGGATTGAAGTCGGGAAGTGTGAGTTCCAACAGATTATCATTGCCTTATCGCAAACGAAGCATGACTCACTGCGTTCAGTTCACGTAATAGTCTCTCGAATCGTCTCACAGGCCTCACGGCAGTAGTCACTCATTGTGCACGTCGTTATGGAGGAAGCAGACCAGAAATAGGTTGAAAGTCAACGCGAACGAGATAATGGATTGAGAGGCTGGGAATTGCTGCGGCGGGTATTCTGGCGAGTGTGTTGGATGAAGTTAGAAAGTTGTGAGCTGCAAGAGTGAAGCGAAAGTTAGAACCAAGTCAGCTGAGAGAGTGCTGAGAGCGACGAGTAGCAACGATCGTGGAAATCGGTGTTTGCCGGTCAAACCGGCCTTCTCGCTCAACAACTGTCATGCGAGCCAAGCAATCTGGACCCCGACTGCGCTAGCTTTCTCTCTGTTCACGTTCCTGCACCTACCTAAGACAAAGACTGCCTCTTCTCCTTCTCCCTCACACACCGCCCTACTTTAACCTGCACACCAGAACCGGGGCTCCCATTGGACGATTAACGGATCGAAAGGTTTGTCGCCAAAGTCAGACACTTGGTCCCTTGACGCGCGTTGTCTCTTCCATTTCGCTTTCCCTCACATAGACGGCATGACATCCGAATGGTCCTCTCTATGATCCCTGCTTCTGCACGGCCGCGTCGCGAACAACTATCTCACCCACCGTCGTTACCGCCCGTCCGACAGGGTTCATCCCGCTTCCGTCGAATGTTGGGTTCACTAATACCCACTATCGGCACTAAACCCTAGGTCCTCTACTGGAGAGCCATCAATGGTCAATACGTGGAGTGGGCGGAGCAATTAGTGATGCGGGGTAATCTGAAATAAGGGAGAGTTGTATGAGATGTGAGGACGCCTTTGATATGGCACACGGGGAGGCTCTCGAGAACATGCAGATGTGTCACAATTGCCAGTGAGTAATTTTGGTAGGTGCGCATATATGCAGGACAAATATAATATTGAGGTAAAACAGAATGACAGGGTAAATGTGTAGGTCAGCTAGGAACGACTCATGTTCAATGCGTCTCAGTAGACTTGCAAGACAGGCATTTCTCCAAGAGTCGGCGAAAATGCATTCACCGGCCTTCTCGCGCACTGCTGTCGCGGTCACGTCTTCGCCGCAGTTCCTGCGACCTGTGAGCGCTCACGTGATACGACTCCAAACGAAAAACGAAAAACGTGTTGGCTTTCGCGTTGGCTTTTGCTAGGATTTTGCTATCACTATTTCAGTACTACCGAGAACGATGGCAACCTCTGCACTCTTCTCGTCCATCCTTTGTGTATTACCCATTTTGGTCATCCTCTGAAACGTACACTTGAACTGTTCGAACACTGGCACTCCCGTCGCCTTCCACTTAGAGACCTCATCCACGTGTACGCCTCGTTCATCTTGACTCATGTGAACCCTATCACAACTCTCTGGTGTCTACCCTGCCCTATCCCATCACTGTCTCTTGAGCATTTTGCTAGCCTCCACACAGTGGGCCAACAGCATATATCTTCTCACGTCGATACATCTTCCATTTAAGTTCTATGTCGACAGTCGCACCCCCTTCGATCCCAGTCATATCTCTCGAGAACTTACTTTTCGACTACCCTGGAGCGGACGTCATCCTTCGTTCTTGCGACTGCTATGATTTCCGCGTACTCAAGATTTACATCTTCCATAGCTCTCCCGTACTTGGCGAGCGGGTGTTGGCCGCCGACTGTCCCCAGTCAGGTGTCCCCATCCCCGCAGATGATGCAGCGACCACATCTCTTCCAGTTTCTCAGCTCTCTGTTAGCGGTGCCGTTCTTTTCAGTCTTCTCACCTACATCTTCTCGGTACAGCCCATTCTTCCTTCAACAGCTGAACAGGTCATGGAGCTCCTGTCAGTCGCTCAGGAATATAAGATGGACGCAGTACTTACCCACATCCGAAACCACATCGCTCAGCAACACCCGCCATTCATCCGGGAAGAGAATTCTACTCCCTAGCACAAAAACATGGTCTTCGTCCAGAAGTGCTCCAAGCTGCACGATCCACTTTAGGCTTGCCGACTTTGGCCATTGACAGTCGAGAGGAAACGCTCGAAATAATGCCAAGTGCATTACTTCATGAACTCTGGAAATATCACGAGAGAGTTCGAGCGAATCTTACATCAGATCTTCGGGACTTTACCGCATCACGCGCCCACGCGACATTCGATGGAGCCTGTCGCACGGCGCCGGCCGGTCCGGGTGTTCCAATCTGGCTGGATCGATATATCTCGTCCATGGGAAGAAACCCGTGTCTCTTTGACCTCTCTAAATTTCATATGGCCCTGACGGGTCATATCCAGTCACGACGTGGAGGGTGCTCGTCTTGCGCTACAATTCCTAGCAAGAGCATCCTGGAGTTTTGGGCCGCTTTGTCGGCGGTTTATAGCAATAGTATAACTAAGGTGAGGGTTAATAGTGTCGTCGCATTAGGTCAACAATTTGAACGCTTTGACAGGCTGAATCAGATCTCTTAATGGTAGAGGGAGGATCAAATTACGAGGCTCACAATACATCGCCGGGAGGATGTTCGTCCCAGATTCGATACACACATATGCCCGGTGCGGATGTGATAATTCAGTCGTCCGACTCTGTCAACTTCCGCGTTTGTAGATCCATACTTGCCATGTCCTCACCCTTTTTCGGCGACTTGTTTTCTCTTCCTCAGCCATTAGACCACGAAGCCGTTGATGGTCTCCCTGTTGTGCATCTACCCGAGGACGCAGAAGTCTTGAACAGTCTCATCACCATGTTGTGCCCCGTCCCACCCAAGATACCCGACTCCGATGACAAGATTTTGACTCTACTCGCTGCCTGCCAGAAATATGACATGACGACTGTCCAATCCTCCATCCGGTCGGAGGTTAGCCGCAGAGGGTTGCTTTCGCCAACAGGCGCTGAATCCTTCCGCCTATTCGCCAACGCGTGCCGAAAAAGGCTTATTCCAGAGATGAAGGCTGCAGCTCGCCTGACGTTGGGCCATCCAATGACATTCGAGTATCTCGGAGAGGTATTAAGATCGTTCGAAGGCTGGGCGTTGTTGGACCTTTCCCGCTTCCGTCGGTGTTACAGGAACAGCGTCACTTCATGCGTTCGTGTGTTCTTGAAGGGTCGCAGCGGTCCATCAAAGGTTTGGGTTGGCTGTCCCAATTCCGTTCCTCCCAGATTCAAACCTTCAGAGGGAGAAGAAGGTGGCGATATTCCCTTTTGGCTTGATGACATTATTTGGGCGATAGACCTCCGACTAAACAGGTCTACGTGCCCGCCTATCTCTCCATCTTACTTTCATGAGGAATATCTGAAGGATCTTCGGGGCCATATCAACGATAACGACTGTTCATTTTGCATGAAGACCCACACTCTAAAAGGAGAGGAGTTCTGCGCGGAGATTGAGAATCAACTGGCACAAGCGCGGGATGTACAGTATTCATTTAGCATTGAGCTTCCAGGGTCCGAGTCCACCCCACCACCTGTACGTATCTGCTACTTTTCACTGGAATCAGCAGCCGACTTATCTCAGCCAACAGATTGAATGAGCGCGGCATCTGATTGGACCTCGTGAGAATGTTATTCTGGAATAAAGCACCTTGTGGGGAGGTGCAGTGACACACGCTTTTGATAGGGAAAGGTGCTTGAATGTATCCTACAAAGTGAATGATTAGGTGTATCGTTACTAGGGCCTCTGACCTTGGTGGGCATCTCACTTTGAGCTCGACCACTGGATGATGTGCAGTATACCAGACACACCGCACTCGGAACAGACCGGTGCCGGCGTTATACCATACCATCATCGAGCTCATTTACCACTGAAAACGAAAGTACTGCTCTGACACAATGGTTACCTACTCACCTCGTAACTTTTCTTCCGACCGGCTGTGACGCTAGTAGGTGCCACCAGCACCATCTCCGTGTCGAGCGATTCCGCGTCCTGCTCTATCTCTCTATTTATCATGGTAGATTCTTGGGTGCACTAGTCAGGCAGGGTACCACCAAGGTAGAAGAACTGCGCACGCATCGAGCAGGCAGGGATGAACGTACGAGATCATGGAGCTTCGAACTTCCCGCGGCTTACTCACAACGTGCCATGGTATTCCAGACCATGCTCTCCTTCTCACGTGGGAGTCTCGTCTGAAGTAGAAAACATCGAGAGTCGCCACGGTGTATTGGTAGCAAGTACGGCAGTCGTGGCGACTGCAGCTGTACCAAACTCGAGACTCGTCTCGTTTTCCACAAGTCTGTACGATACAGCGTGAGTTTCCTTGGGTAGTACTAGGACGGAATTGGGATTCGCGGAAAAGGACGGAGTCGCGTGGCAGAGACGAGGTTGTCTCATCGAGCTACTTCATGGTTCTAACTGGATAGTTTGTGTGCTGTTTCTCATGACGACCTATATTTAAGCTGAAGTGGTGTTCCGGCGAAACTGAACGCAGATTAACATGAACCCATATCACGGTGTTAGTCACTCCCCACATATGTTTCAATGCAGAGAGCAGAACAGCAGTGGATGCCGGTCAACCGTTCAATGCGAACGATAATTTCCTGTAAGGGTGATTCTAAAGCGGCGTCTGCTCGTCGAGTGTGTACGATTACGATGAAAGTGGAGGTGGAGAGAGTGACGACTCGGACCGGTGTCTGCCGCCCAAACCGACCGACACCACATACTCACCACATCCACCAAGCAACTTGAATCAATTAATCAATTTGGACCTCAACTAAGCCTGAGGCTGCACCAGCTTCTCAAGTTTCCGCACACGTATAGGAACAATATCGCCTCCTCCCCCTCGCCAACACCCCTCGCTCAAACTCGCCCTTCTCCAAACTGGCGCACCAGAAGCAGGGCATCTGTCGGACGTTGAACGGAGCGAAAAGTTTGTCACCGAAGTCTGAATACAATTAGTCTCTTGAAGTGCGTTGTCTCTCCCATTATGGTTTACTCTCTTACATATAAATGACAAGTCATCCGAATGGCCCTCCCTACTCCCCGCTTGCGCAAATAAGCGCCGCGGGCAATCATCTCCTCACGTCCTCGCCGCGTCCTGTAGGATGTGCCCCACCTCTGCAGGACGTCGGGTACCCAACACCCAACTATCGGTACCGAACCCTGGACATTCTACGCCTCGGACCCCCGCACCTCAGTCAGCACCTCGGACTCAGTCTGCATGACTTGGCCCCCGATGACCGTTAATGGACCGTTATGGACCGATATGGACATTGCCTTCACTGCGTGTCAGGTTACATGGCCTACATTTTACATTCTCTGGCTATCCATTCCGTGAGAGGGAGTAAACGGGAACAGGAGGGTCAAGCGTTTCAACGTCCTTGCTGAGTTCTGCGACGAAATGTCTATTCTCCTCGTCGCCGGATGGGGGCTCTGGCGCATTGGTTCAGGTGAGGAGGAAGATAGCGAGCGATCAGCAGGCGGTGCCAGTATAGAAGAAGGCGGCAATGGCCCATGCGCGCGGGAGGGTATGAGCGCTGAGCGCTGAGCAGACGGGCAGCGTGGACATGTGTCCTGTACTTCCTAAGTCGCACCCTCAGTCCCGCACATCCTCGCCGCGAGCATTTACTGCGGGCTCTCCTGAAAAGGTTGGGTAAAAGGTCCATCCGTGATGAAATACGCTTACATTGGCCAGCTTTCAAATGTAAGTACTACACAACCCAGTCCTGATGCACGATGACCATCCACCACGTACTTTTTTTGCCAAGTGCTACATTCTCTCACCATTCTCTCACCTCCTTTCTCCCTCGCCAAGTTTCGTGACCGTGACATACGGTCTGCTGAGATGCTGGCCCATGCTGAAGTGCTGATGGTGCGTGCGGGGTCCGTCATGAGCGAGGGTAGAGGCACAACGTTTTCTTGAGAGGCCAGGTATGGATGACGTGCGGGAATTCCGCGCTTTTTACACTTCACATATGACTACTATCTACTATCCGCACATTCAAACAAATGTGACAAATAACGCTACCTTTCTACACTCATGTATCGTAGAGCAGAGCCATCACGACTACGTATTCGTATCATGCTTGCTTGGCCGAATATTTCGACAACAATCGTTTCATAGCCTTCCCTTTTCTACCAGTCGCGAGCTGCAGCGGGGACTTTCCCTCGGAGTTCTTCACATCAACATCCGCACCGTGCTTGAGAAGAATTCGCGCCATCTCATGCAACCGAAGGCGTGATGCAAGATGTAGCGGGGTTTCATGGTCCTTGTTTTGTGCATACACGTCCGCACCGTGCTCCAGTAATTGGCGTGCAAGACGAACAACTCTGTCGGGATGGCGTGCTCGAACTTCTCCGAGTAGATCCCATGAGGGCTCCATCGTGAAACTGTGGTAGTCGTGACTGCCTAGTACCACTTGGTGTAATGGTGTCTGGCCCCGGATGTCCGCTGCATTAGCCCCCGCCCCATGGTCAAACAGCACTTCAGCGACACCAGGATGCCCATAGTAGGATGCCAAATGTAACGGGGTTGCCTGGTCTTTGTCTCGCGCATTTACGTCCCCGCCACACTCCAATAACAGCCGC
>QFDV01000102.1:25487-36134 GCA_003315845.1 Lactarius trivialis
CTGGTCCTGAAGTTTTTGGAATATGGTCGTCAGCCTCGGTCGAATGGGGCAGCAGATGAAAGTACAGACGAGTATGGCCCCATTGGAGTGTCACTGTTCCCGACGCCTCTGTTATCGAAGACGAGGATGGAGTATTGTGAGAGCCGACCAAAGTGTTTCACTTGTGCAGCCCATGAGTTTGAGGAAGTATCTAGTCTATAGAGGCGTTGGTTTAATTGCGAGAATAAAGATCAAGCAGACGTGATGCTCGCCCCGCGATGAAGACTACTTTGACAGGCCCCGTGCCATGCTGTTCGAAGTACAGAGAGTGACTTTCCACAGGCGGGCCTTGGTCCCTCGACTTTGTCACAGGACAGAGACCCTTGCGTGCGCAAGTAGCTGTATCGTGAACACTTAGCCATTGCTGCTGAGGTGTGTTCTGGCTGGTAGTCATGGTGGTTCGTGAGTAAGAGAGGCGAGATGTAATCATGAATCGGTACCCGAATTAAAGTGCGATCCAAATACGGAATTCCACGATATTAACTGGTACTGAGAGACTGCCATGACTCATAGCAATGCTCTACGGCGTGGCGTACAACGCATAGAATGACGTAGGCGGATCCATCTCGTCGTATGATCTCCTCTCTGAAACTGGTGCGGCGTTCTGTTGGATTGGTAGATGTAATTTGATCATGTAACGCTTTGATGGTCCACGAAGATACAAGTTCCTGGGATATGGGGATCACGGTGAGCAACAATCTGACATATAGAAAGAACGTTACCCGAAGGATTATATCACCATGGGCTCCACAAGTGCTGAACATCTTGCTGAACATAACAAATCGTAATCATCTGAAAGGGCGGGGTTGCTATCGAGATTATAGAGGGGTGAAACTTCGAGATCCATCAGCGGATGAACGCTTAGCCACTGCAGCTGAGGTGTGTTCTGGCCGGTGCTAGTCAGATGTAGGATAAGTTACTGTGAGTGAGCATGGAGTGAGTAACTTGAAACCATCATGTGATCGTGAATCGGAGCCCACGCGTCTGTCACCAAGAGTCTGTCATGACTCTCATACGATTCTGTTCCACTTGCCTCCTCGTATATGCGTTCCTCTCTTGCTTCTACACTACCTCCTTCTTGCTCTTGTGCCCATTCGTCAGAGATTGCTCGACCTCCTTCGCCCTTGATATCTCCAAGTTCTACTCCAGCTTTCTCTGGACTCGGCAACTTTTTGGCGATGCTCTCGCAGGCTCGTCATCGAGTCTTGACGATGCTCCAGTCCAGACGACACAAATGATGGTGTTACAGAAAGCGGCGAGCTACAGGAATATGGACGATTTCTTGTCAGACCTCGAGGTGCTCTCTACAGGTTCTGTACTCTACTGGGCTTCTCTCTCTCAAGGCGAAACTTCGCGAGGTGTCCAAATGCTCGACGGTGTTCCTTCTACTGATCAGAATTGGGCCCCTAATTGGTACGCTATGTCCGAGCTGTCGTTCTTGTCGAAAGCGTTTTCTGGCTCTATGCACCCTATGAAGATCTTCCCGTACTTTTACAAGGCGTCGGAAACATTTGAGGACGATGATATCACGGTTACAACGTTAGTTACTCCGAATAGGTTCGAAGTGCTGCGAAAACTCGCCTCTCGGTATGAAGGTACATCCCTTGTACTAGACAGCAATTTGACTCGCTGTTAACCCTCAACGTAGGTCCCCTCTCCGTGACTGTTCACATCCCCCTCCCCACGGCAACTAGCAAATCCACGCTGCATAAAAGTCTTCTCGCTCTGCATAAGCTCGTCACGAACTCGCCGGACCTTGCCTCACGCGCGGACATCCATCTTGTTCTCTCTCCATTTCCACGTGCCTTTAATACGTGGCGCAACCTCGCACGTCTCCTCGCACGCACCTTGTATATCTTACTGCTCGACGTGGACTTTGCTATATGTACCGACTGGCGCGCGTCAGTGAGCGCCCTCCTGCGCGACGGGGAGAACGACCTGAGTCAGCGCGTTCGAGGGGGGATCGCCGCCCTCGTTCTTCCCGCGTTCGAGTACGTAAAGCAAGCGGATGGACGAAACCAAGCAGTGTTTCCGCGAGATAAGAATGTACGGGCCGTCTTATTCCCAGATTCCTTCTGCAGATTCTATTTTTGATCGACCCACTCTCAGGCGCTACTGGATCTCGTGCACTCAAATCGGATCGCTCCGTTCCACGTAACTTTTTCCGCAGGCCATAACAGCACGGACTACCGCCGATTCTATGCCACCAAGCCCGGGGAGGTATACAAGGTGACACAGTACCAGGCAGGATACGAGCCATACGTGGTAGTCAGAAAGGACGCTGGCGGCTGGTGCGTTTCGCCTCGTCATCAGGGCTCTGAGCTAGGTGGTTCACGTACGCGTGTGGCAGGTGTGATGAACGATTCACGGGATATGGCGCAAACAAGGCAGCTTGTTTGTTCGAGATGTACCTATCGGGGGTGTCGTTTTATGTGCTAAGCGACCATTTTCTGATCCATCAAAGCCACACGTACGAAGAAGAGGCACGGAAGAATGAAGTGAGCGCCCTTAATTTTCGCCAAACCATGCGCTTTGCAGATCCATCGGCCAAAACAGCGCAGGTACAATCGCAAGATACACTCGGACTTCAAGGAAGAAACCTGCCTCAGGTTGTTCCCATCCTTCAGTAGGATGACGTAGTACTAACACGGTGCGCGAAGGTATCTCAAGCGTTTTTCCGATCAAGGTGTGCTCAACACGACATACGCGAGCAATGCACAAGAGGAGTGCAGGAAAATCAAGGGAATTGGGAAGATTGTCACGCAGGTGAAACAACTTCACCCTCAACATTCATGCAAAGTCTTATCGCACAACAGCTTGTAGATGGTTGAGTAAATATGTAGAAGGCATGTGAGAGCGTGTTGAATGCAGACATGCGGGAGGGAAACCCTGGTGAATTTAGAGTTGGTTCGTACAGAATTAGTGCGCTACATGCATGTGCTCTTCGTTGGAAATACCCGAATCAGGCATCTGAACCACCGAGCAGCCGGTAATAGAAGTGAAGATATCAAATAGGTTGATAATAGAAAACGCACAACAACATTTGGGCGGAGTCCCAGAATGTTTAAAAAAGGATGGGATGGAGAAAAATAAGGCGCTACGCTGTGGTTTCCGAAGGCTCAGACAAGTGCCTTCGCTCGGCCATCAGCGTGGTTCATCGGGTCAACATACCAATATTGGTGCTTACTTGCCCAGTTCCTTGTTCATCTTAAACATGTCGATCTTCTCTGTGTTGAAGATCGCTTTCATCGCGCCGTCGCACATGATCTCTCGTCCGTTCGATGGGTTCTGTAGCTTATTGGACTTTATATACGCCCACAATTTTTTAACGACTTGCGGTCGAGAAAGCGAGTCTACTTGAACGAGTGCTGCTAGGGGCTCGCTGTCATAAATGGAATTACGGAATCATAATAGCATCAGACAGGGGATGATGACATGAACACGACAGACCTCAGATTGTACGCTTTGGACAGTCCGCCGCCCTTCTTTTTCTTGGACTCCTCGACATCGCTGCCCTCATTCCCCGAATCGTCAATTGTGTCCGCGCTTCTTGTTCCGTTAGCTTTGCCACCTCGCCCGCGGCCGCGACCCCGTCCACGACCGCGCCCACGGGTCCCGGGCGCCGAAGACGCGCCAGAAGCTGCGGCAGAACGGGACGCCCGTGAGCGGCCATTGATTTCCTCTGAAAGTTGTCGGGCCAATTCTTCGTCATTCGCCGTCGACTGTTTGGTAGTCTTCGCCGACGGCCCGTCCTCCTCGCCGCGGTTCGAGGTACGACGGCGCTTCTTGGACGCCTCGGAGGGCGCAGGGGATTCCGTACGGTCATCGCCCGCACCTGCTTCATCGGCCTGCGCGAAGCCCTTCTCTTCAGAGACCTTGGCAAAGACGACGCTAATGAGTGCATCGACCTCATCCTTGTTGTTTTTAATTAAGTCCGGAGGTACATTGTTTTGTTCGAGCAAGAGACGGCGAACGCGTTTGGCTGAGATGGTACTAAGGTCTGTGCCAGTTGCTGAAAGAATGACATGGATGTGGGGCTCAAGGTCGGCTACTAGCATGGCAGGCCACAACAACTAGATTAATAGGAGCGGGTGGGTTATCGGAAATTGTAGGGAAATACGGGGAAATGGACCGTCGGCTGAAGGAGGAAGTGAATGCAAGTACACTTGCGGCTTGGTTTCTAGGTTGCTTGGACCTTGGTCACAGGCGCTTCACCGTGAACTGAACTGAACGGTCAGTTGACCAAGAGTGGCCTTGACCTAACCCTACATTAAGGCACAAATAACCTTAACGTAGGGTTAGGTCATCGGTTTCATCGACTGAGCGATTTACGTCCTCCAAAGTCCTTCTGTAGCTCAGGATGGTTGAGGCTTCTTTAGAGTCCCTTTTTCGTCTTTTACTTAGTCTGCATTCCAAGCCAATCTCCGTCTGACAGACAAGGCCCTTGAAGTTGGTCCAGATGAGGACAGGGCAGTGCACTGCACCGTGCTGGACCCTCGCATGGCTGCACGCGTCGGGAAAGTGCGTACTCTGTCCTCGATTTACTTCTTCAACTCATCCCTCTCCTTCTTTGACACCCCGTACCAGAACTCATCGCCGTTCATCGTTCCCCCACACACCCCGCTCCTCTGGGTCGATCCTAATGTTCCAGCACGAGTTTGCGAGTGGCTCTCGCTCTGGTCACTTCTCCGTCGTACACATCATGCTGCTTGATCCTTTGCCTCCTGTGCGTTTCGAGGGGCTCTATGGCCCAATACACATCAGATTTATCTGCCGGAACAAATTGTGGGCGTGAACATCAAGGCCAGGGATGTTGCCGAGGTGCACTGGAGGACGTGGCGTTCAAGGCAGAATAAGCTAATTCCTTGAGGTAGGCGTTGATCTGCACACCCAATGGTCAAATGTTTTCCTTCCGTTATAGGATATGAGAGCGAAAACAGAAGATCGAATATAACTGGACACAGTAATATTCGAGCGGCAAAAAAGACATTCTAAAGCATGTGCCCTCCGCTCCGCTGCTCAAACCTTCTTAGACTCCTGTCGGTTTTCTAGTAGCTCAGGCACTGGAGAGTATTAAAACTCGTGACCAGTCGCAAAATGAGGATGACGCCATAGTAGAATCACCTTATCTCCGTCGAGGACCCATGCGGAGCCCTCACTCCATTAGAGGTGGCGCTCACTGGTCTAGCTAACCTACAGTGCGCACGCAGAAGCCATTCGGAACACTTCGTGTTCGTTGTGTGTGACACGCGACGAAACCTGTTTGAAGTCTGGTCTTTTATACAGTAATCAAAAACTGTTGAACGGCGCCCGAACATCTCACAATATTTCATCAGGGGCATGAACGTTTGAACCTCTCACCCACGTGGGGCAAGACGTGGGGGTAATATTCTTACGTTCGCGCTGGACATCAGGCATCACGCCACGCTGTCACAGGTCACCAGACAATCATTAATCTCATTGCCGATGTTCCATTGGGTCTGTACACTAGACACGACATGCCACATACGATCTGGTTCATGTTCACCGGTTAATAATCACATTTCCACTCTGACAATAGTGCAGCCTGCTAACAGAGTGTCCTAGCCGAGCCGTCCTTAGGACTCTCCGATTTCCTGGCGGTATAATATCCTCGCACCGCGACTTGAAGGGCCGCATTCTTTCGCTGAGCATCCCCTCAGCTTTACTGGTCTGTATTCAGACGGTCACCGGTATTCCCGAACATGTGCACATTTCCTGATGTACAGGCCCCCTTCAACGTCTGCGCACCGTTCAAAGCCCCCCCCTCCTCATACCTGCAGAACGATGCCTTTCTAGCGATGCTGGAGAAACACCGGCGCAAAGCCATCAACTGCTTGATCCAGTGCGATTCATCCCAACTCGATCCAGTAATTGGCGACGCCAGTTGCGAACAACGTCCCTCCTTCCTTCTTGACATGTATTGGAAAGTACAAAACCACTTCAATCAAAAGGGGAAGTTGCAGTCTACCCTGAAAACAATCGAGGAATACAATACGGCACACGAAGGCGACAAGGAAGACAGAAAAGTCAGGAACCGGGAGGACGTTCTGGGAAACAAAAAACATTCTCAGCAATATCACGCCCTTTTCGCCGAGCTACAGACACTCCTCGGCGACGACCATCTCCAACTTCTCGGACTCTTCTACTCTCTGACAGTCGCCAACGTCTGGATGTTTGACGAATTTGGGTTAGGCTTCTGTTTCCGCAGCAAGGACACCTATCGCACCAGCACGAAGGAGGCCGAAGATGACAAGAACCCAAAACTCCTCGTGAGCCGTGAGCCGATGCTTCGCCACCAACTGGCAAAGGGCTCTGTCGCTTACTTCACCGATATGGTCAAAGCTCTTCCATGCAGCAATACCGACCGTGCCGTCGTCGGCTCGACTCCGACAAAACGGCAATATATCGAGGAGCAATTGCTGGAAGCCGTGCACTGGATGAGAACACGCATCGAGCAGCAGAACCCACACGAAGATGACATTGAACTTGTCGCGGTCTATCCTCAGTTTCGCGCCATCCTGCTCTATGAATTCAATGCCGGCCGTCCGATCATCGTGATGGTCCGCCGCATCACCGTGACTTCCGGTCCTTCCGGGTTGACATATTCCTTAGGTGACGCACGGGCCTTGTACTTCGTGGTCAATAAGGACAAAGGCACCTGTGAACTCTCCCACATCACCTCCAATCGAAAAAAATCACCTTGTCTGACATTCGACTGCTGGAACACCTATCTGACAGGGACAAACGGAACTGGTTTGAACGCTGCGGACAACACGGAATATTTCGACGCCCTTTCGCGATGCGACCTTCCTTGGCTGATCCTCACCTACGCGGCGGTTCATCCGCCTTTTACCTTCAAAGCCAAGCTGAAAAACCCCAACTACGGCCTGCTGTATGAGGAGATCTGCGGGGAGAGTTCCAGGACGTTCGGCTACAGCCGCGAGCGCTGCTCCGGGTTCAACCTGAAGATGCACGCCCCGGATGACAAGCGTCCGACCCTACTCGAAGAATGGAGGATGGCCACCCAAGTGGGATTGGATCACAATTTGAAGGATACGCTGCCAGTCAGCCGAGGCCCCGGGCAGTACTACATACGGACCGACCGTCCTGCTGATTTCCTGGTGCATCATGTCAATATGTCGTCGTTCGAGCAGGCCGAAACTCACTGCAATGAATTGAAAGATCGGCACGCCAAATTGGGCCTTCCGGACCTCGGGCAGTTCATCGTCAGGATCGGCAGTGTCGGCGTGAGCTGCACTGACGAAAATCATGCCGATTTGTTGGGCAAAATGTCGAGCTCGAAAAAGGCAAAGAAGGGTTACACGGAGAGATATGGTAGCAACGTGCAATTCTTGGCTTAATTAGTGTCGTTTGAATACTAGTTAATATACAGTAGCACTTGTTCGAGTACTGCTAACAATTCTTTGTCGTATGAGATCGATATCATTGTAACAAAGATGACGACGATGGTCCCTTATCCTCGATTCTATTTTGTCCTACTGTACAAAGAAAGATACGTTCAAGCGTACTGTGCGAGAAACGTCGTAATTTCAATTGATACTAGTGAGACTGGGACATTGGGTTTTGAATCTGTTGTGGTGCATAGCAACGAGGTGAAGCTCGGGATGAGCGGGCCGATTAACCGTATAGTTGGCGTGTGACGTGTTCTTCTCAATCCGTTTCCTAACCAGTCACCGAGCACCGCGCAGCGATCACCTCACTCTAAGCTTGAAGCTTGAAGAACAAGCTTCCTACTATCATACATTCCTTATTTCTGGATGGTCAGCAAGCGGCATGCGCGTTCACGAAGATACACATTGTTGGCGTGGGGCGTTATAGCATTGGCTGTTGCATCAGGCTCTGCCCAAGATTCACCGGCTGTGCAGACAGGTGGTCTATCCCATGATTCTGGCGTGACTGTACGCCTTTCACCTCTCTAAAGGTCTTCTCTTATGACGATCCGTCTTTGAACAGACCGCCCTTGCCGCCCAGCCACAAACACATTCGGGTGCATCACCATCAGGTTCCTATAATCACCAAAAAGTATGTGTCATACCGCATATATCCTGTTCCTTCTATTCGTAGCGCGTCTTTCGCCTGTATGCGAGATATGCAAGGTGGAATACGTGGCCATGGTTAACCCTAACCCTAGTCTGTGACTTGTCTTTGTTCGCACCATTGCTCATTGCGGTTGTATGGTCCAGGGCTCTTCTTCAGAAGCTAGTTCTGCGAATGAGGGTGCGTAGCGTTTATAAGTGTTTGTCTCTGGTTGATGGGGTTTTCTAGCTGCTCGTGCCTACAAGCAAGCGCTTGCCACCTTGGCAACACTCACCGCTTTACCCTCATCTCGTGCATTCGAGACACACCACCAATATTCATGGTCCACGGGGAATTCTATCCTTTCGTCTTTTCTCCCCAACCCTCAAGGACAAGGCCCGTTGGGCAGCGCATTGCGAATAGCTATCAAATTGCGCCATCAGTCATGGCTTCCTCGTTTCCTTTCGTCACGATTCTCTCAAGAAAGCGGGCGTCGAAGAAGTGACGAGTTGAGGGGTCGTGCTATCAAGGTCATGGATCTATTGCAACATGCAGCAGATTTAGGCAATTTAGACGCACTTTTCGTCCTCGGGAAATTATCTATGGTGCTTCTTTCATTATCTTTGATGCCCCCAGCTATCGCCTTACCGTATCTTAGCTTCCACCGACCCCGCATTTCATCGCAGATCCTGTACAGGCATATAAATCATTCGAGACGCACGCTGCGATTACAGGGAACGCGACCTCGCAGAGTTACCTTGCTTTCTTTTTTGCTACCGGCTACCAGAATATCGTGCCAGTTGACCAAGCGAAGGCCCAGCTGTACTACACGTTTGCTGCGCATGGCGAAGACAAGGCTGCTCAAATGGCACTCGGGTATCGGCATTGGACAGGAATTGGGGTCATGGAAAATTGCGACCGTGCCGTGGAATGGTACGGTGCTGCGGCAGAACAAGGCAGGCCTCGTACACCTCTGCTTTATTATTTGCTGATCCGTCAATAGTAATGGCACAATTCTTATCTGGCCCGCCTGGAGGACGTACGCTCCCGTTAACGCCAACCCGCCTATCAGACCTTGCGGGAGGCGTTTACGGTCCAGGTGCGAGCGTGGCTTCTACGGGATTAAATGGACAGCGTCCAGCCATAAAAGCCGCCCGCGCCCGCGCCGCGGGCGAGACCTGGGAAGATATTCTTGAATATTATATTGTCAGTATTCGTGTCTTCTCGTTCACGACCAGCACCACTTAACTTGACTTAGTTCAATGCAGACCGTGGCGAAACCGACTTTGCCTTCCGTCTCGGAAAGATCTTCTACCACGGAAGCATATACAATGCACCAGGAGGTATCGCATCTGGCGGCGAGGGTGTCGGTCGAGTACCGCGTGACTTTGAGCGCGCACGATACTACTTTGAATCCATTGCGCGGCAAGTGTGGCCAAGCGATTCTGGCGACCTTGTGGGAAAACGGGATGACACTGGTCCGGTGGGGCTCGCGGCTCCCGCGGCCGGTTATTTGGGTCGGATGTTCCTTCGAGGAGAAGGCGTACGTGCGGACCTGAAGCTTGCGAGGATATGGTTTGAACGCGGGGCTGCATATGGTGACAAGGAGTGCCATAATGGGCTTGGCATAATGTGGCGCGATGGTCTGGTCGACGGAAGGAGAGATGCTAAGAAATCTTTGACCAATTTCGCGGTTGCAGCTGGGCAGGAACTCGCCGAGGCACAGGTCAACTTGGGAAAGTATCACTACCGTGAGTGCATTAATGCCTAGATATCGCTAGTCGCGTCCTGACATGCAGCGATTAGAGCGTGGGGACGTGAAGCTAGCTAGCTCATACTTCGAGGCTGCATTGAGGCATGGCTCGCCGTTCGAGGCTTACTACTATCTTGCAGACCTCCAAGTCTCGCAGATGGAGCACATGCCCACAGCCCTGAAGCCAGGCGCGTGCTCTATATCCGCAGCTTTCTACAAGGTTGTCGCCGAGCGCGGGTCTTGGGAGGAAGACCTCATTCGGGAAGGTGAGGATGCCTGGGAAGCGGGTACTCCTAGCGGGAAGCAGCTAGCCATGTTGAAGTGGTGGATCTCCGCCGAGCGTGGGTTCGAGATTGGTCAAAACAATTTGGCGTTTATTCTCGACCAAGGCATGTTTTCTCCCCTTCCGATTTACCCCACTGACACCACTTAGACAAAAGCATGCTCCACCGCACCGACTTATTGCCATCGAATGACACGGCAAGGCTTGCGCTCACACAATGGACACGCTCGGCTGCACAGAATAATGTCGATGCGCTTGTCAAAGTTGGAGACTATTACTACCACGGCCTTGGCGTGCCAGATGAGCCTGATCATGTTCGCTGGGAAAAGGCGGCCGGGTATTATCGGTCGGCAGCAGATACCCAAATCAGCGCACTTGCTATGTGGAACCTAGGATGGATGTACGAACACGGATACGGTGTCCCGCAGGTCAGTACTTGTCCGCTTTTTAAATTGTGAGACCGAACGTGCCGTAGGATTTCCACCTGGCGAAACGCCATTACGACATCGCTTTG
>QFDV01000103.1:1405-43300 GCA_003315845.1 Lactarius trivialis
GGGGTAAGCGTTTTTTTTTTTTTGTATAGCGTATTCGCACCTGTTTCGTTTCGGCCAACTCGCGGCGCACGCGGTCGATGTATACGATGCGCTGCGCGGGGTTGTTGTGCCCTAGGATCTCGGCGTTGAACTCGCTCAGTCGGTGCGCTTCGCTTTCGGCGAGCTCGTTCCGGGCCGCTAGAACTCCGACTTGGTCGACGAGTTTGTGGTACGCTTCTTGATATCTCTCGGCGTCTGCGAGTTCTATCGTCAACCTGGATTAACGCATATCAGTACAAAAGTCAATCGCGCTGTGGAAAGATAATAATCACTGGTCTATCTCCGTCCGAAGCTCGTCTTCTGCTACTTTCGACTGGTGTAGGCTACTCGTGAGCCTGCTAGCGGTATCTATCTCCATCTGCAGCGCCTGTTTGTGTGCTGTAGCCTGCTCTTTGCTCTGGGACTTGGCGTCCTTGACCTCCTGCGCGAGTGCTGCTTCTCTGGCTTTCGCGGCGTCCAGAGAGTTGGAGGTTTCTCCGAGTTGCTTCCGTGTCGATTCTAACTCGGCCTTTGCTGCGTGCAGATCTGCCGTCGTTCCATCGTGGTCGGTCTTGGCGGTTTGCAGCTGAATCGCCTGCATCTGGGACTTCAGTAGTTCCGCATTCAGCTCGGTACGCATCGTTGCGCACGAAGAGACCAGCTGGCTATTGACTTCAGCGTAAGCCCTTGCCAAATGTCCATCTCCGGAGGAAAGGGATTCCCTGATCTCGAGTTCGGAGAGCAGGAGCTCTTTCTGGGCCGTGAATAATGTATCCACGAGGAGGATATGGGCAGAGTTATCGTCTTCACGAAGACCTTTCCCGGAGTCTTCCAAGGCCACCGTATACAGACTCCTTTCATCTTCGGCAGAGCGCAGTTGAGACTCCAAGAAATCGATCGTCTCCTGAGACTGGCGTGCGAGGCCAGCCAGCTCAGCCACCTGCGCCTCGGTATTGGCGACTTTTCGCTCGAGCCGGAAAGAGTGAAACTGCAGCGAGTTGTGCTCGCGCCTTAGTCGGTCGTACGCGGCCTTGGCCACCGTCTCCGAAACCAGCTTGCCATAGTGCGTCGCCGCTTGGCCGAGCATGTCGCGCAGGCAACCCAATTGCGCGACCAGTTCCTCCTTCTCCTTCTCGCCGCTTGTCCGGTTGTCGTCCAGCTCGGCTCTGACATGCGCGATTTCTACTTGTGCTTGCGCGAGTTGGGATCGGGCCTTGACGCTCTCGCTCGACCGCCTCGTTTCTTCCGCCGTCTTTGCGCTGGACACGTCGCGCAATTGGGACTCGACTCCCTCACGCCGCTTCTTTTCCGCACCGATGGCCTTCTCGAGTTCCGCGATGCGCCGTTCCCGCTCTTTCAGTTCGTCGAGGCGAGCTGCGTTCGTAGAGTCCAAAGCTTGCTTCGTGCGGACCGTCTCTTCGGATTTCGTTTTCAGCCTAGCACAGTCGGCCTCTGCTGAGCGTAGCTTCACCCGCAGGTCCTTGATTTCTGTTTGGTCTGCGAGTGCGGCTCTCTTCAAATCCTGTATTTTCGTGTCTTGAACATCTACTTGCTTCTTCAACTTGTCGATCCTTGTCAATTGGTCCGCGCTATTCTTGCGCGCGGTCGAGAGCTCCTTCGTGAGGGCGTCAGCGTTGGCCTGGTGCTGTTTGAAGAATCAGGTGACCGCAAACAGGTGAAAGACGAAATGAAAAGTCACACTTGTTTCTTTCCATCAGCATGAACCTTCTCGAGGTGTTCAAGTTTTCGTTGAAGTACCGCATACCTGTCCTTTTGTGCTTGCATGTCGCTCAAAACGAGAATTAAAACAGTCAAACTAGAGATTAGCGCAGAGCATAAACAAACAAAAACAATCGCGTCGCGTCTGTTGATCACGTGTCCCGTCCATTCTGCCCTCGTCTCCGCCGATACTCGTTGTTGCCAGCCTCCGCTTTCCCCTCTATGACCCTCTCCAACGCCGTAGATAAAGTATATCCGAGCTCTTTTAACTCTTGCACAGCTAGCACATACCGCCCGTCCTTTTCCACCACGCACCGTTGAATAATTGCCTCATACACTGATAACGGTGGACGCAAATTCTCCGCTTTCATCTCTTCGAGGTAGAAGAAAGCATCCTCGTATGTCTCCCCTGAAAGGCACAGCACAATCAACCGCTCGTATGTCCTCGCATCCGGCTTGATTTTTGCCTCCTTCAACTCAGTAATGAGCCGGTCGCCAAGTTCTCGATTTCGTGCCGCAATACACCCAGATAGCAGGAAGTGATATGTGTCGAGCGTCGGCTTGAGTCCTAATTCTCCACACATTTGGTATGTTCCAAAGGCACGCTTCAGGTCTCCAAGGGACACCGATGCTTGGATGACGACGTTAATGGCTGTAATATCGATTGTCTGACCCTCGGCGTGAAGAGACTCCAGCGCATCCCAAGCGGCGTCTATGGCGTCCGTGCTGACACGAATAGACTCGAAGATAAAGTGGGCTGTTTCAGCATTCGGTTCGATGTTGTTCTGTCGTATCAAAGTTAGAGTGGAAAGAGCCTCTTTGATGCGATTCGTGCGACAAAAGGCGTCTATGATCGGCGCAAAATGATATTCCCGCAGCTCAACGTCGATAGTCTTCAGAACGCGGAGCACATCCATAGCCAGTTCAGGAAGCCCATGCCGACCGGCAGTATGGAGCACCTCAACGGCACACCCCTCATCGGGCAGAACCTTGAGTTCATTTGTGACCTTGGCCCATAAATTAAGTACGCCTTCTTTCTGAGAAAGGCAGACACCGTCAACAACGCGGGTCGGGATAAACTGGAAATAGCACCTACATATAGACACTCGGAAGAGGCAAGCAGGCAGGAAACCCAAACATGCATCCCCAATCGACGCACGGAAGAGGCTTCAAAGTTCTCAGCCAGTTCCAGTGCGAGACGTGGCATCCTGCTCTGGGCGGCCAAGGTGATTATGCCCTCAGCAGTTTTGAGTGTGGGAGCTAATCCGCGGGCCTCCATCTCGGCGAGGAGCCGAAAGGCCATTTCCAGGTTTGAGTCGTCCAGATACCTCTGTATGAGTAGAGCATAGGTCCCCACGGTGTGATTTATGCCAGCTTCCTTCATCATTTTAAGCACGAGCCAAGTCCTTTCGTGAGGAGAGTAACGAACAGCCTGTGTATTGGAATTAAAACTTTCTAAGAAGGCAGTGCTTGTGAGATGCACCTGTAATAAGAACTTGAACGTTTCGACGTCGGGCTCAATCCCTAGTGCTTTCATGTCGTCGATGAGAGCCCAAGCCTCGTCCTCCATAGCATGTTTTCCAAAAAGTTCCATCGCAGAGTTGTACGTTAGAATATCTGGTCCGAGTCCATATTCTTTCATTTCGTTGAGGGTCGTTACAAGCTTGATGAAATTGCCGCTATCTACAAACTGTCCGAGCCTTAGGTTGAGGGCCGCTGTTCCAGTAGATGACGCGGGTGGTTGCCGAAGTGACCAGGGTTGTTTTCTAATCCCAGAGGCCCGCACTCTTGTGAGGGCCCCGGAAGTGTTACGCTGCGAGCGGTCTTGGGGAGGAGGATGTCTCTGCGAGCGTTCAGAGAACGACCCTAGTTGGTACTAGTCAATAAAATGAGGATCACTGGAAGCCACTATGACGGCGTACCATTCGAGTACAGTGCGACCGGTACATCTGTTACCACGCGCCTCCGAGTGAGAGAAAGGGCCGTCCTAGACGAAGACGCTAGCATGGCTGGCAATCCTTGACCAGATTTTCGGGTTTGGTAGACTTGACACGTGATCGTGGGATACCAGCGCCCCCAGCGCGGTTGTTGTTGACGTTGACTCTTCCACATTCCCCCTCCTTATTGCGCTTGACGCGTCCCGTCTTTTCTTGCATTATGGTGTGTTGTTTTCTAACCTCGTTGTGAATATCTCTGATTTCTGGTTCTCAAGTTTTATTCTGAAGCTATCTTATCCCGACGCGGTCCCCTAGCCAAAGTATGGCTTGCCGCACACATGGAACGGAAGCTCTCGAAAGCCCAGACCCTCCAGACTGATATAGAGCAGTCAGTCGGTATGTTTCACGAACCGCGTCTGTGATCGCTCGATGATGAAATCTGCACAGATGCAATCATGGGGCAGGAGGTCGAGGTTATGGCGCTTCGGTTGAGTGGACAGTTACTCCTCGGCGTTGTGCGCATCTATAGTCGGAAGGCCAAGTATCTACTTGATGACTGCAATGAAGCTATTTTAAAGATCAAGATGGTGTGTATGCCAGTGCAACAATCCGAAGCGAACCTCACAACCGATCTGAACAGGCATTCCGACCGGGTGTCGTTGACCTGACAGAAGACCAACTTGCCGTCAACCGTAATGCTATTACACTCCCCACTAATCTTGATCTGGATATTCTGCTACCCGATTTCAACTGGTAAGCCACCCATCTCTGAAACCAGCATTTTTTCATGGCCCCTAGGGACATCGACTTCGAGGATCGAGAAATTCAACCTAAAGGCCATCATATAGCCCGCCAAGCCGATATCACGCTGGCCACTGCAGATGACCTTCAGTTCGGAGTCGACGATGGATACGGTTATGACTTGGGGCCATCAGATGGTATTGGATCGGAAGACTACGAACTCGGTTTGACTTTCGGTGATGAAGCCACTACCCCCCGCGAACGTAGCGAAGCCGATGATATGAGTGTGGAAGTGGGTCGTGATGCTGCGCCACCTAGAGCCCCGCGCGAGTCGCTCGATTCGCATCTTCTGGGACAAGGCGTAGAGGAACTCGATTTGCTCTCGCATCATAGTCGAGCCCCTTCTGAGCATCCATTCGCTGACGACATGGGTTTCGGCTTTGGTCCAGAGGATGGTTTGAATATTGATCTTGATCTTGACCTTGACGATCACCTCGTCAGTGAAGGAGGAAAGACGCCAGAGCAAACTCGATCACCTTCTAGATTTTGTGCGTTGCACGTGGACCTCATTTCTTGTTCCAGCTTCTAATATAGGTTCCAGCCTCGCCACTGAGTGAAGTGCCCGTTACTCCACCAGCAGACGTCGAGATGGAAGCCCCAATTGTGGTTGTCGGAAAGCAGGCAGAACAACCTGAAGAACCCACTGTGGAAGAAAGGCGCAAACGCAAGAAGAAACAGATTTTTGATGATCTCACCGAGCTAGAGGGTCGGGGGCGTGGTGGTCTAGGACCGCTCAATGCCGTGGACGTCTCATCCATCCTCACTGATCACCAGTACCTTCCGCGCTCCTCGGTCGTCATGCGCCTTCTCGAAATTCGCGAGGACCCCATTTCGCATTTCTTGCCCACGAAGGTGACCCCGAACGGCACGTTCTTCTTTGCAGGACCTCCTGGCATCGCGCCCGAGTTGCAGGAGATGTTCATGCGACCTGTGGCGACATTCGTTCCGGCCAGCAAGCGACGAGGCACATCCCCAGAGAAGCCGCAAAGCAAGCGTGCGCGCATCGAACCCGAGGGCGAAGTTAGCGCCGTGCCCGAGGATGAAGGCGAGCCCGGACAGGCGCGCCGTGCGAGCGTCGCACCAAGTCACGGCGTTGGGAGCGAGATCCTCGGGCGCTCGAGCGTCGGCCCGGCATTTGAGTTTGACAACGCTGGCCTCGGAATGGAAGACTTTCAAATGGACCTTGGCGGGGATGACATACCGCCTGTGGAACTTGTTCGCGAGAAGTCTGTCGCACCGTCAGAGCTCACCCGCATTTCTCGCGCGAGCACACCCGCTGTGGAAGCGGCAGAGGGCGAGGAAACTTACGCTGACCTCGAATGCCCCATAGCTGCGTTCGACATGAAGGGCTCCAGCCAGGTATCAGAAGAGAACGCGGGCACGAATTCGGATGGGAAGGGGTACAGTAAGAACACCGTTCGCGCTCTCGGGATCGTCCGAAAGGAGTTGGAAGCAGCCGAGGGCGACGGCGAGGACAAGATCATGAGCTTCAACCACATGGCGACAAAGGTTACTATCCCCCACACTTCCCAACTCGTGCATAGACTGACGGGGTTTGCAGGCAACCCGCCGCGCAGCGGCAGCGTTCTTTTTCGAACTCCTCGTCCTCGGAACACGCGACTGTGTCAAGTTATCTCAATCAGCGCCATTCGCGAACATCGAGGTACACGCCAAGGGCAAGCTATGGGAGCGTCAGCGACACGGATCTATTGCGCCATCTATATCTTCATCTATGGGCCTGTGATCGAACACAAACAGTCCTTTTATATCTTTCTCCCTTCCCAGATGTGATCTTTTCAATCTTTGTCTTTGCCCTTATTTTATGACTTTTTTTTGCGTCTTTACGATTACGATCTCTTGAACCTGCGATACCTCTGATCCACACTAGTTTTGTTTTCTCGCGCCACACACTTGTTCTGCTGCGACTAGTTACGCTATCCTCTTTGTATGTCCGCTAGTTCTTGAATATGTATCGCCGCTTTGTTGACTCGAATCCTCACTTCTTCGCTGCTAGTGTCACCGGTTGATGCAGTAGGCCTAACTAATACCCTGATTCGACTTTTTCGGGGCGGTGTCTCGAACCCTCACTGGCGTCGCGCCATGGCCCATTGCAAAACGGATATTACGGCCCCCGTGTGGGCCGTCTCCGCGCTCGTCATGATGCTCGTTAGACTATATTTATGGCAAGTTGCAGACAGACGAAGCCACGACAGTTACAAGCGCAGCCCGCGGTCGCCGAGCGGTCGCCAGCGCAAGACCAGGAACCGACCGCCGTGAGCCCGCACCGTTACTGGGTGGTCGTGTGCACAAGCCTGTCATGAGGCGCCACGAGGACGAAGCCGGGCCGGCAAATCACTTCCACGCTACCAAGCTTACGCGTCTGATGTGGACGAGCACTTGTTACCCGTTGCCGTTAAGAAGGTGAACGTATATGAGATCGCTAGCTCCTCCGAGAATCTATTCTAGTGATGGATCTTCACCCTTGCCCTCTTGTCATCTCGGGATCTTTTTCAAAAAAAGACCGAGATAACATCGGAAGGCTTCATGTGCAGGGAAGTAGTCAGGGATGGGAAGCAAAGACGGCACCATAAATATATATGGGCTGATCTCCGATGCCCATCGAATGTTCAATTGTGCGGTGGCGTGAATCATTTGACAAGAACACGCACTTGCACCACAAGTGTAACAACGAGGTCGACCTTTACGTCCTTTGCTCAAAACCTCCCGTACACTCTTTCAACGACGTTTGCGTCCATCCTAAGCAAGGGGTGCTCGTTTCCCCGCATGGTCGCAGGAGGAATTGAGCAAGGAGACTGGACCGAAGGTATCCGCACGCAAGAACTCGTACCAACCTCGCTCCTGCATAATTTGAATCGGTACAAGACGACACCGGCTGGGATCGGACGTCTTGATCGATCTTTGACACTAGTGTCCGATGAATCGTGCTTGGCTGCTGCAAGGTGGTTCAGCGAGACCTCCATGCCTCAAGAATGAAAAACATTTCCAAAGTACCACCGTTCGGAAAATCAGCTCCTCAGGGGGGCATAGGGTTGCATTTGTGCGAAATTTAGGCGCGCAATAGGGATTTGTGTTTTTAACCCTGACGTGAAGGTCGTAAGCTTCTTTGCTTCTTCCTTGCCCTTTTATCTAAGATATCTCGTTGCCTGCTCGGCGGACACCGCAGTGAAGATCTGTCGATCTTTCCGACTAGGGCTGCAAGGGCACCAGTACTGTATGGGACTGCGCATGCAATGCTAACTTGGACTTGGCGTATTCTTGTGAAGAGGTGAGACTGGCCCTGAGTGATCATTTCTTCCATGCTATTAGTATGGTGGGTACTAATGAACCCTTGACAAATAGGGGGTGAGCAGGACGCCTCTATTTGAATGTTACTGTCCGCCGCCGGTCTGCTACCACATTGTTGGAAGTGTGTTCCAAAAGTAAGTCGTTCCTTGTGAGATGAGATGAGCAGGTTTCCGTCGATCGAGGTGTTGAAGGGGCCAGCTAAACAACTCTCGAGGGGGAGACGTGAGGAGAAGGGAGAGCTTGTTTGACAAGTTCAATTGCTCATTCCGGGCCGATCTCTTGTTCGTTCGTCCATTTAGTTAGCATCCGCATGTATAACTCGACTCGTGCACTTCATTTACCCCTCGATTGTGGTACTATCACCACTTCAGGTCGTGCTCCGCTTCTCAATGTGCGTGGCGGACTACCGCAAGTAATGCCAGTGGGAATTCCACCCACTCTCCGACCATGCGCCGCGTGCCACATGTACATTCCCTTCATCTGTAAAACTGAGTGTTGTTAACCAATGGTTAGGACCATTTAGTGAATACTTTACGGTGACACTTCATTATTTTTACTGATCTTTCCGTGCAGTGCTTCCACTCTGCCCACCTCGATCTAAGCCCCGCCCCTGCCTCGCGCTAGGATTACGTGTATCCGATAACCGTGCCTGCTTCTATCCTTCCTCAGAAATTCTTCGCTCTTCAGTGAGTACCTCTCCGGTAAGTACTCTCCGACGCCCCTTTCGCTTTCGGTAAGGACTTAATAATTATCGCCACGCACCATCGCAGTTTTTATATCGGCTCTGGTTCCCGATCCACGCTTCGAGGGCCTCGACCTGGGTCTGCACCAAATCCGATTTTGCCCCCGCAGTCACCTTTGCCGCGCCATGGAAATTCATAGCGAATCCAGCGATTGCACTTAACAAATAAGCGGTTGCTGTTTTCTTGCCAGTGGCACATTCCCTCACCGAGGACGTGATGAATTCGTCCTGGCCCTTCCCTACTGATCAAACCAGGGGTCCTGTCAATACATTCCTCCTAACTTTGACGCACCACCTTCGAAGGCAGAGGCATGTGGAGTGACATATGTTGATCGTGTGTTCCTCATTCTCACTCTTCTTTGACACAGTCGGCTTCGTTCGTTATAAAAGAGCTCAGGCTGGGAGTTGGTTTACTCTCCAGACCTCCGGGGCCTTTTGTTTCGACTATGAACCCCCCTCCCCAAGTGAGTTGGGATATTTTTTCTTTGCTTTCGCTTACTGATATCCGAGTCAACGCAGATTGGCAGCCGTGTCAGATGGTGGAACAGCCGGGGGCAACTCATGAATGGGACTGTACGAGCCATCAACGTACTGAGTGACGTGCGTCCTTGACAGATTTCGCTCTCCACCGACGCTGAAATACTTTTTTTTACTCAGAATTCCCATGTCGTCGTAATCAATGTGGAGGCCGGACAACCCTCAACTGTATCGCTACCGTACGTGACACTGCTACTTTACTCGGATTAATTTTCACATCGACGATTCTAGACTCGACCATGTACAACCAGCGTGATAACGCCAGTCAACACCCCACACTATTCTTTCTATCTATCATGTTGTGTGTTGTATCTACTATTTGGACAGTCCGTATCGTGTATCCGTACTCCCGTTCGCATTGTGGACAGTTAGGGTTTTGGACGCATTTCGCACTCACATAGATCATTTCATATAACTTATCCTGATATCCAATAGACTGTATTCATGGCATGATTCTAGTTCATTGTGTGAATAACCAATCTTCGCGCCGAGATGCATGACGTCAAGGCTTGCAAGATGGGAATGCGACTGGATGGGGCGTTTAGAAGAGTGGAGGTGCGTATGCCCTAGAGCATCAAGAAAAGAAACCATGAACATGGACGGCGCAGAGCGGCGGTGGCCAACTTGAAAAGGGAGGTCTAGAATTTTTTTTTCCAAAACGAAAGAACGTGGCGGTAGAATTGGGGTTGCAATGTATACACACGGGGATAGTAAGGCGTAAGGGTGTCAGAGTGTGCGACCCAGCTCTCTGGCCACCGCATCCTACCCGGAATGGTCTGTGGGTCGGAACCACATAAGACCATCTGGCAATAGGGTACTGGGACGACCAAATGCCGTACAGCCACGATACCCAGCGACGCATTACGGCAGCTGAGGTCGGGAATCAGGTTAATCCTGCAGTATAGCTTCCACTGAAATAAGATAAGAGTCCACGGCGCATCACCCGCTCTAACTTAGCTTCAAGTTGAAATTGCTCAGCGCTCTGCGCTCAAACCTCGGGTGGTCTTTAATTGTTCGGTCAGAACTTAGAAACTTGGAAGGATTGGTAAGTCACGCAGAGGGAATAACATTAAGTTCAGCTTAGTAGTATATAGGGTTCTGTTCCAACAACACACGATAGTGAAATTAAAATAGATCAAGAGCCCACGAGTTGTCACAACGACGGACGCTGGTGTGGCAGGAGGGGAGGGCACGCACACTGGTACTTCGTACTTTGGTAAATGACTGATGAACAGATACCATGATCCAAACATGAGCGCATGAGCACATAAATGACGAAGGTTGCCACCAATGCCATCACTATGTGGGTTCGGGGTTAGCATAATCATTACTTTTCAGTTGTAAACTAATTATAAACCAATTATAACCAGTTATAAACTAGTTATAAACCAATTATAATGCCATTATAAATGCTAAGCGGTTATTATAAGGATTATAACCCGAAGGTTTTGGGACGCGAGGACGTGGACGTGGACAAGCACCAGTCTCCAGTCTCTACTGTAGATGACGTTTCAAGCTGAAGGTTGCCAGGAACAGACACGTAACGATTGGCTTTGGTGCGCGTTGAATGCGTGTGTTAATCTCGAACTTTACGATAGGTACGACATAATGAAGGTTGGCACCATCACAGTGAGCTTGATCTAGATCAGTTGCAGGCGTTGTTCTTGTAGTACTACAGTTACAACAGAACAGAGCCGGTCCATCAACGTGCATCAACGATGACAACCCTCGGACACACTCCGCAACTGAGACTCGGAAAATGCTAAGTCCGCCGAGCCTGAGAGGAGAGAGCGGGTTCGTTGCGGCGGCAATAGATGTCCCGATTACGACAATCCTTTTCCTCCCAACGTGTTTCTCGCCACAAACCACTCCGGGAGGAACACGTTGGGATGTCGCCTTGTGTGAACCACGATGATGACGTTGACACCAGTTCTGTAACGTGAGCACCATTTATATCGTCTTCTTTGCCTTCCCCAGCCAGGATCTTCGTTCTCCTTTCTCTGTTCGAAGACGTTCTCGTCAATCTTCTTCCTCGACTTCGCCGCCGATCACTCTGGGGTCCCCTCGCCGCCCCTTCCCAACACAGAAATGAGTAGTTTTGGACCCACGGCTTTATCATCCATTCGATTGGATTGAATATCCTTGAGTTGGGGTGCCCTTGAGGAAAGGGACGCAGTTGTGCCCCAATCGACACGATGATCCAGGCTCGCTTGTACCCAGCATTTGGTAAGATCGCAGGGTCCACATTTTATCCTGCGCAGTGAACTTCTCTCGCGCAATGGAAAAAAAAATGCATTTTTATCTAAAGCTTCTATCGTCTGGCGTAACAGGAATGACACGTCACCCTCAATTCCGTGGTGGCGTTCAGGAGCGCCGACACGGCTGATCGAAGCAGTGCCTCGAGACAGTATTTCACGAGACAGTCTGGGCGCACTGTGATGCTCATGGCCTTCTTTCACCTTGTGGAGTTGAACGACTCCCGAGTCCATTCCCAGCTACAAGGACCGGTGGCAGCGTCCGTGATCGCTACTAGATGTGTCCATGGACCGTCACCGCGTCACCTTGAAGAGGACACATTTCAGCCCACTGGTATCATCCACACGACCCTTTCCCCAGACTTGCTGGTCCGGGTTCGTCCTCAATGGGTGTCCCTGGGCGTCCTTGGACGTCCAATGCCTATTAGTGGGCCAGACTCCGAGCCTGGGCGGCAGACCCATTCGTTGGCCGCGCTGTCACCGCTCATCTCCTCCTCCTCCTCCCGCCGCCGCCGCTCTCTCGCAACATGTACAGGTTACCGGGCACCACCGCCCATCGGTCGTACCGGTGTTTGTCGGTGAGTTGTGACAGACCGGGCGAATCCTGACACCCGCCCCGCTTCATGACTCTATGGCACACCAGGTTGACGCTGGGACTGTATGGCTGCGCGGAAAATCAAGGGGGAAAAGAACGAGAGATATGTGTTGTTATCGTAAGGCTGCTATCACCTTAGCCTTCGAGTCGCGTCGGCGCATCATGAGCTCGCGTCCGAGTCTAATACTGGCCAGCCGGCCGGGCGCAAGCAGTTGTTAATTACACTGCGAAGGGAAGCTGGTCCTAGGAACTAGGAACACAGCCTGGGCCTTGCGCCGAGTGCGCCAGGTCCATACACGATGCGCACCAGTCAAATGTCAGTGGGGGGAACAAATCGAAGCCTGCGGCTTTCAGGCTGCCGGAGCAGATATACCCATCGATCGTAGTGTCGGTGCCGAAAGTGCATATGTTGGATGGCGAAACATACATACACGACAAAATTAAAATTAGTCTACGTAGTATCGAAATAATAACGAAATAATCAGAAAGAGGGCCTCCGCTGAGGCGTATAGAGCCGCGAACTATTGATTCCCAGCACAAACGCACTTAGGTGTTGGGTGTTTGTTGACAAACTGAGGACGACGAACACCAAGATAGCGCAGGACCGCCCCGTACACGGACAAAGCTTGCCGGAAAAGGCAAAATACAAGATTGAGAAGCACCAATCCTCAGCAGGGGCATGTTGGTAATACGGTCATCAGACAGCCACCGGGTGCAGAAGCTCGGGAAGGGTTCGGTTGCCTAGCCTCGTCATGACATTCTTACTAAGACGTTGCCTGCCAGTCGCTCTCTGAATGTCAATCCATGATACGCAAAAGTTCATCAAATACGATCTGGTGTGCATTGAAGCGCTGAATAATTTGACAACGACCGGAGGTTCGGGGGGATCCCCAAGTTAAATACGTGTTCCTAGCCCCACTCCGAAGGGGATCACCTGCTGCCTCGATCAAGGCCTCGATCAACGAGAACCGGATCTCGACGGAGTTTCGATGCATAAACCATCGCGCAGTTGAATGGGACGCCTTTCGGATGTGCAGGACAAGTCGGGCATTGTAGTCGAAGGCGGTGTCACGAATCGGCAGATGTTGTGCTTCCAGCGCATATTCATCGGCGATTTTCGGGATTATAGCGTGTACAAAGAAGGTGGACCAATATCCTCTGCGGCGGGCGCAACGCAATTCAAGTGGTGTGGGGATTTGCTTGGCTATGGACATTCAGATGCCACATTGAGTGGATCACGCGGATTCAACGCGGGGAGCAGGATGGGCGGCGTGTTGTAACCTTCTATCCACGACGTCAATTTTGCTGCCGTTCGGCCATGGACCTCTTTGACTCAGGCACGTCAGGTGGCATGTGCTCGAAGTCGAGCACTATTTGTATTGGGGCTCTATCTGGGCGTCGCCAGCGCGCAGAGAAATCTAGAACACAGGAAGAACCCCTCGCCAATCCACTTATCTTGGAGATAGAAGCACTCACTGGCGCGTGGCGTGAGGTACGGGGAATGAGTGGCGAGGAACGTATAGCAAGTCCGCATAGCTGACATAGGAAACACAGAGGTGTATGTAATTTCAGTTCAGAGACAACGGCGTAAGGGAAGTCAAGTGGAGCGAAAGGCACAGCGCCAGCTGTATAACGGACTGGGCGAGAGAGGGGTCTATAGTGGGGGATTTGGAAGTCAGACGATTTGAAGGGACTGACTGGTAACGTTGTCTTGGCATTCGGCCCCATCGTTACGAGGCGTAGATTGACTACGCCGACAGAAAAGTTAGAACAAAAATTAGATCTACAGTATGGTTCGCACCCTCATGCACGTTGCGGTTGTGCCACTCATCCAGTGCCCAGAACCTAACTACGACAGGTTATGGGCCCTAGATGACTGGTACTTCCGCAACTGCCACATGTACCGCGCGTTTTCATCCTGTCTTCGACGCAATAGGGTGAATGCGTACACGCTGTGTCAGCCTACATAAAAAATAATCAGAATCGACTGGGAACGTATTGACTTGGAAGAAAGGTGCTCGAAAGGGTGTTGGTTTCGACAGATGAGCAAAACAGAGGTGGGACGACTCGGTGGCTTACCCTATCCCGCGTTCCACGTTCCAACGCCATCGCATCCACGCAGGTCCGTTGACAAGGTTAGGGATTGTAAATACTCCACGGAAATTGAGGGGGACAAGTACGAGAATAAAAGCAAAGGGTGACGGACGTGCCGATATGCTTGCTACCTTCCGGTTCCCAGTGCCGTCGCATTGTCGAATCGGGTTGAGTATGCTGGAGCTTTGAAACGGTGATAGCTCATGAATTAATGCCAGTCAAACTCGCACCTACTGCAGGCTGTGGTTGCAGGCTGTGGTGGGCTGCAAGCAGTTTGGAAAATAGGGGCGGCTATTACGGTTGTTTATAACTTGTGCTTCGGCCATCTCCGGGACATCTCCGGGAAAGGCTCGCGACAAATGAGGCTTACAGGGTATGCTACTGAGCTATTTAGTGAAAACCCACTGTATTCACATGGTATAACTTGAAGCAGAGTATGATCCTACAGTAATCGAAGCTAAGCAAAAATTTCCGTATTTTAATTCAATCTGAAGTCAAGTGTCCGATCGCAAACGAAAACAACCGCTCGTACGAGGCAACACCGCACTCGCGCGCGAGCTGCCAGTGGTATCTTAACAGGAAGTGCTTGTTCCAAGCCAGGATGGGCCGTCGTGTCGGAGATTGCCACTATTGCGATCCCAAAGGGACGAGGCCCAGAGATTTCAGGCCGCCGGAGGAATTTGGCCCTTCGGTGCCCACAGTGCGGACAGTGCGGAGGCAGAGAGGGTGGATATCGTACTGGGCAGCAAGCGAACGGGCGCCGAGAGACTCAGACTCTGGACTTCACCAGCTGCACCGTCCAACAAATGAATCGTGGTTATACATAATCTGATGCCATATAGATCTTCGAGGTTGCGAAAACATATGCGAAAGAATGTGGAACAATATCAGAGAATATCTAGTCTTCACATCAAAGACAGCCCGGGAAAATAAAGATAGAACAAAGATTGCTCGAGCGCTTTTCTGGCGAACGCGGTGTCCATAAACGTGGACTGTCAGCCGGGAGGTATGAATGTCTTGATCCCCCTACCACGACTGCTGAGCCTGAGGCGTATAGACCCGCAAGCTATTGATTTCCCAGTAAGCATCAGAAAATCTGCTCGGGTTATTGTTGACAACTGAGGAAGGAGGATCAGCAAGCCTGGACATCGCGTCTCGATAGTTAAAATTGATGGTCTTACAATCTTCGCAGGAGTTCGCCTCATGGGCACAGCCAGAAGAAGGCTGGGACCAGACATTGCCAGCCCAGTCGCCCTTGGTGAAAATAAGCGTGTCAGATATGGGTAACGAGAAGGGCGGACAGGACACTGACGCAAAAAGTCAGGTCAAACACCATTCGGTGCGCGTCAAAGTGTCCATTGTAGTCGCAAAGCTCGGGCTCGAAGGGGAAGTGCGCATCTGGGTCGCCCCAAGCGGGATCCAAGTCCGGGTCCATCGCCCATGCTCCATCGCGGATCGTCCGTGGGATAGAATAGTCACGTCGCGGAAAAGACCAGATCTTGACGGCGTCGCGCCCTTTGTACATGGCGAAATACCCACCACCCGCAAGGTTGAACGGAGCGCCGTAGGATGTGTAACGCAGAAAGGGGTCGGAGAAGCTGACCCCGCACCCTTCGTTATCTTTGACCGCTGCATCGCAGTCGGTGTTCAAAACGCTCCTACCATAAATTTCATTATTTGAGAATTCGGTCGTGTGCAGGAAAGCGAGACCCACCCAGTCTGCGGTTGACGCCTCACTTCGGCGGGCATCGTGCAATTTGGGGTAGTGTGCATGCTTGCTCGGTTATGGATATCCTCATGAACACCTGGAGTAAGTCGCAACGCGCATGCATTAGAAGGTGGGCGGGCGGAGGGGCGTGTTCTAACCTTCTATGATATCGATTTCGCCGCCATTCGGCCACGGGCCAGCTTTGCTCAGCGTCCAAAAGGCAGGCCAGGTACTACAGCCCGTCGGCATGTGCTCGACATCGAGCACGAATATCGCTTCGTCGTACGCGTTCTGAGACGAGATGCGGATGCTGTCGCGCCCGCGCGCGGAGGGGGGAACGATGGACCAATCATCGGCACGCATGTAGAACTTCCCGCTGTCCGCTAAAAAAGAACGGATTCAGCGAGAGTCGAACGGGAGAGGAGGGACGAGGATAAATGACCACACCATATGTCAGGTTTTTGCTCTGAGCCTCAGCGAGTCCAACGAAGTTGACGCGGCCATGCGTCGGATCGTTCATGGTCTCCCAGTTCCAGCCCTGGAAGAACCCATCGCCGATCCACTCATCCTGGAGATAGAAGTTTGCCCTGGCGCATGAAGTGAGGGATGAAAGAGCGGCGAGGAACGCATAGCCAGTACGCATAGTTGAGATAGGAAATCCCAAGTAGTGTGAAGGAGTGTAAGTTTCGAGAAAGGCAACAATGTAAAGGAGAAACAGGAATAGAGCGAACGACACAGTGCCAGCCGTATAACGGACTGAGCGGGAGAAGGAAATGGATGGCTTAGTTGGGGGATTGGGAGTCAGACGGGTGGTCGGGCTGGCGATCAAACAGAATGGACTAACGTGTGCAAGTGCGTATTTTGGCATTCAACGCCATCTCTGATGAGTTCCGATGGAAAACCATTAAATTCTGAGCTCAGAAGAGCAGCGTCCAAGGGGAATTGGCCTGAGGAATATTACGCTGGGTGCAGGGAGAAATGGCTACTGGTTTCACTCAGCAGCGATCATATCCCAAGGGGGTGGTCTTCACTCTACCCCTCCAAGATATTTCCTCAGTTGGTATTGCGGGTATTGAGGCGAGTCCACGAGTTTCTCGCCCTCGCCTCTCGGTGTTAGTCATAACTTGACGGTCCAGTGACTCTCGCGCCTTGCTTACGTGGCCCCTCCGCGTCTCTCTCGGCTTACGATCAACTCAAAGCCTCGCTGAGCTCAGTCCACGGTGCACTCTCCTAGTCAAGGGTCATTTCCTATTCATTCCAGCTTCCGACATATGAGGGATCTAAAGGGACTCGTGGTTTTGCTCCTAGTACCCTGATATATGAGACACCGCCATAAATGGCTTTCACAGCGTTCTGGTTTTCGGGGACTGATCTTCTTAACCCCACGAACTCGATGTATCGTAAACATAATGGATGGCCCCCTGTAATAATGCACAACCATTGGATCTGTGCGGTCTCTTCCCTTGCTGCTGTTCCCATCGGTAGTCTTGCCGTCCCAGACCCGGACCGCCTACCTCAGCTGCAGGCTCTGTTCATAGTCAGAAGCATTCCAGAATTTTTTTTCCCGCACCGTTGTCAAACCATGTCTCATCATCTTCGGAAATTGGACCCTTTTTAGCGGTCTCTTCGGAAATCAAAGTCATGAGGCGGGGGATGTTCGGTATTTCACGCCACAAATTATTTGAATTTGAATTTGACGGCTTTCAATACAGGTAATAGCTCAACTCCCCGGCAAGTCCAGTATCAATTACCAACGTGTGATCCCCGCCGGTGATCAGTCAGTGATCCCCGCCAAGTCTCAGCCAATAGGGTACAGTTATCGGGAATTGCTTACCCATCTGTTTTCCCCCGCAAACCGACCTTGTCTTGATGAAAATCTATTGGGATTGAGGGAGTATCGGTGGGTAAGGAGTATCTGATACAAGTGAGTCGATTGTAAGTCTTGATTGCATGAAAACGTAGGTTTAGGCTTATGGGAAGTCACCCACTGATTCAACAGGCGCCTGATAGACGACCTCGTCGTTTCGTAAAACAGACTACACCTTAAACGTGTTCGTCTTCCGAGTCGGCTGTGACGTACGTGATGGCTCGAGTGGGCAACTGTCGTCTCAGCGCTCCGAGTCGATCGTATAAATTTGCCTCACTCTTGGTAGGCCTTATTCCCAGTCTCATCAGGTTCCCCTCTTTACTGGTCCGATGTCGCGGCTTCGTATCTGCCTCCTGACTGCTCTCTCTGCAGTCGTTTCTGCCTCCGTCAGTTATGACCTTGCGATCGTCAATGAAGAGCTCGCCCCTGACGGGTTCACCCGCCTGTGAGTTTCTTGAGGTTGCTGTAGAGTGATCTCAACTCTAATTCGTCCCATGTCGTAGAACCACCGTCGCCGATCATCGTTTTCCTGGCCCAATGCTTCGGGCAAAGAAGGTAGTGTTCACGAGAGTGTCGCATGATTTATCTTGACTCTGAGCTTGGTAGGGTGAAGAAGTCGTCATAAACGTCATCGATGAACTCGAGAACGACTCCCTGGACCTAGTCACCTCCATCGTGAGATTTTTCAAATCCTTATGCAGATTGTAATTCAAACATGTTTCCCGCACAGCACTGGCATGGTCTCTTCCAGAAGCATACAAATTACGATGACGGTCCAGCGTTTGTCAGTCAGTGTCCTATCATACCGCGGGAGGCCTTCCAGTACAAGTTTGCGGTTACAGACCAAGCAGTACCGTCCCTTTCTCGCCCAGTAGGGTGCAGACGACCTCATAGACGTCATTTCAGGGGACATATTGGTATCACAGTCATTATAGGACCCAGTACTGCGACGGCTTGCGTGGGGCTTTTATTGTTGAGGATCCAGAAGATCCTCAGAGACACTTGTACGACGTTGACAACGGTGAGATATTGACGTTTTGCCACAACCATCCGCAAATTTGATATCTGATTCTCCTCAGATGAAACCGTCATCACCATCGCAGATTGGTACCACTACCTGTCAACGAATGCCCCGCCCATCTCGTAAGTTCAAGGCTTATGCGGAAGTTCTAGTGCTGACAGCCAATCTAGTGCATTCAATTCCACTCTAATCAACGGCAAAGGTCGCTACCCTGGTGGTCCTGAGGCCGCCCTTGCTGTCGTGGGTGTTAAAAAGGAGCTGCGGTAGGTGCTTTTTCTACTCATGTCCTACGGTAGGCATAACATACTCCATCAAATTAGTTACCGATTCCGCCTCGTCTCTATGTCTTGCGACCCAGCTTTCCTCTTTTCCATCGACAGCCACCAATTTCAAGTGATCGAAGTGGACGGCAACAACGTCCAACCGCTGATGGTTGATTCACTTGAGATCTATGCTGGTGTGCAAATCCCCATATCTTTCTTTCCGCTGTGCTAATCAGATCCCTGACAGGCCAACGCTACTCTGTTGTCGTAAGCTAATATTTTTTGTTATTTCTTCCGAGGGTCCCTCACTCGCTTATAGCTCAAAGCCGACCAACCAGTTGGAAATTATTGTGAGCGTCCCGCCTATCGTGATTGTTGGTAATCCGGCTCAACTGAACAGGGATTCGTGTTCTACCTACGACTGCCACTGTCAAGCCTCGTGATTTCAGTAACTCCACCAATGTAGCCATTCTTCGTTATGAGGGGGCCCATCACCAACACCCGACACCCGACTCTAATGTGAGCGTCCCCACAAGCCGGTACCCACTCGTGGAGACTAATCTTCACGTAAGTTGCTCCTTCCCGTCCATTTGTGTACATGTAAACATCGACCGTTCGTTGACTCGCATTGTTTCTAGCCGCTTGTCCCCACTCCCGTGGTAAGATTTACTCTGATTACTTTCTTCCTATCTCTCACCGGGTGGCTTAGCCCGGCAAACCAATTCCTGGAGGCGCAGACATCAATATCCAGTTGGACGTTGCGTTTGTGAGCTTCGCATTCTACTTGACGCACATGGACTCACATGAGATTAGAACTTCACTTCCGCTCTGTTCCAAGTCAATGGTGTTGCTTTCAACCCTCCGACTGTTCCTGTGTTGCTCCAAATCCTGAGCGGTGCTAAGAAAGCCTCCGATCTTTACCCTAAGGGCAGCATTTATGGTCTCGAAGCAAACAAGAGCGTAGAAATCTCCATTCCCACTGGCCCGCTCACAGTTGGTCTGCCGGTCAGTATCCGCGACTAGTAATTATTGCGATGCCGCCATTCTGACGACATCGCTAGCACCCCATTCACATGCATGGGCACGCCTTCTCCGTGGTTCGTAGCGCTGGGAATTCGACCTACAACTTCGATAACCCCGTGATTCGCGATGTTGTGAGTATCGGCAACATTGGAGACAACGTCACGATCCGCTTCACCACTGACAATCCTGGTCCGTGGATGCTCCACTGCCACATCAATTGGCACTTGAATGCGTCTGTCGTTCTTCGATCCTTTGTCATGATTCCAATACTGAAGAGCGCACTATTTAGTGGCTTTGCCGTCGTCCTTGCTGAGGATGTTCCTGACGTATCGTCGGAGATCCACCCAACTTGTACGTTGTTGTTCTCTGGCTTCTCCCTCCTGTAGCTCACCGACGATGGTCTTGTCCAGATGAATGGGAAAATCTGTGTCGGACCTACGACAAATTTGTTAACCCCACCTAGTTTGTTCATATACCGATATACCCGTGTCCGAGGACTTGGACTTCTGGTTTTTTTTTCTTTTACCGACTTGGAACCATCGATCCTTTCTCTCGTTTATTCTAACGACTAACCTCTAGTCCTCGCTCTTTGACTCATTCACCCTCGTTTCTTGTGTTTCGCTGCACGAGATTTTGGACAATGGATAATTTTCTCTTTCACCATTGCGTGACGCAGTAGTGTCAAACGTTGGCTATGCGCGCACGACTCAGTAGTGCGACTATCACCCTGCGCTCAGTGCGCTGTAGTATGAGGTCACACTTCAGATGCTCAGACGTACTTGGCCCTGGAGTGGGTGTGGGTCTGATATACTGTAACTTTGAATGGCCTCAGGTGCAGGCAAGTCGAACTTAGTCACGCCAGTGCACACAAGTCGCACGGTAGCCAGGACTACAGTACAGACTGGGAACCGAATAGAGTGCGGACTTGCAACTGGTGCCGCCGCTCGACGCACGCTCAGTGGATCTGTGTCTTCTCGCGGCGCTCCTCCCATGTCGTCATTTGAAAAGTATTCGCGCAATTGGTTGCACGGTAAGCATTCTTAGCGAAGTCGATGTGCAGGCGCGCCGTCTGCTCCATGTTATAGTTGTCAGTAGTGCCAAAGAGGGAGCCGTAGTGAAGTAGACTATAGATCTTCGGGAGAGTGAAATGGTCTCGCACACCGATATCACGTCTTTGTTGTTGTGGAATTGTGTGAGGGACTCTTCGTTGCAGCGGAGGGTATGTGTTGTGTGTGATGGACACTGAGTGGTCGAGGAGGGCACACGTGGCCCTAATCACACGCGATGGCACTTGCCTACCAGGGAAGACGTCAGTGATAACATCTTCTTTCCCCGAAACCCGTAAGAGAGGCAATCACTTTTGGGACGAGCAAGGTGTGATGACTTGGCGGCAAGGATTGACACCATCCATGGCATCCAAGCGCCAACATACACGAACGCGGCGGTGCAGAGTAGCAAGTCGAACAGACCGAAGCTTTGTTTGTTTGTTAGAACAACCAACCCAGACGAGGGCGGTTCCACAGACAAATATCATCTGAGCCAAGGAGAGTAGGGCAAGTGTAACATATTGAGCAACGTATGACTGTCGGTCAATGAATTCTCGCAAAACCTCATAAGATGTCGGGAGCCATATCCGAGCATCGAGCCTTATACGACGCCGGGCGCGATTTGGTTAATAGACATAGTCGTGGGTGGAAGGGGTGACTAGGAATGCACAGAGCCATCATGGAACGAGGAACCAATCATCCCCGGTTGTGCGACCGAGCGTGAGATCGAGCGCAAAGTAGAGAAAGGGAAACGCCGCGCCAGCGTTATTGCCAGCTTCGGCTGCGATGGGATGTCGCAGATGGGCGGGGACATGCTTATCGGCATATTTGCCTCCAACAATTGCTGCGGCAAGAGTAGGAGATGAGACAAGCTCCCGATGGCTACTAAGGCTGATAGGAAGTTGAGGTTGGGTATGAGCCCATAAATGAAGGCAGCCGACATCTGCTGTCGGCTGCGTTCAAACTTCATCGTATATGCGCACAGGACAAGAATCGGGAGTCATGATGGCTTCAGCGACATTAAACTGAAATCCAGAGCAACGACGTAAATTTATTAACCACTGGCAGCTGCCAATCTCAAGAGAGTCGACTTGGCACGGTATGTAGTCACGGTATGCAGAGGCGCAAACGTCCGTCGATCCTGCCTGCGCTATCACCCCAGCTACTAACTCCTACCGGAAAGCTGTCCTTCTGAAAACAATTGGGGATAAGTTGAACCTAGTAGTTCCCTGTGCTCTTGGCGCTTGGGTGACGTGAGAAACACACGATCGAATAGTAGCATCCGTTGCGCAAAGTGTCGAACCGTTGTACGAACCGCATCGCCCGTCTCGGCGTATCAAGAAAGTGCCGGGGTAGGGAGAGGGGCCTCCCTGGACCCCGGCACAGAAAGTACGAACGAGAGCGTCTGTTTAGGCGTCTCACGGGGCTCCCCATGGTAGCGCACAGGTATAACCCAGAGACCTGGTAGACGTTTGAACATGACCCACGCAAGACTCCGAGAAAGGCGAAGCGATAAAGTTTACGCGCGCGCTGTATCTTCAAAATCTCGGTGGATCGCGGTGGATCGAATCCTAATCGACCGCCACGTCCCGCAACACAAACTCGTGTGACTGCAGGGGGTAGAGTGCTACTTCCTTTGGTCGAACGACCCACGACTCGGCCCAGGGGTACTCGAAGACCAGATACCACATGCAGTTAAACTTAGTCGCAACAGACCCGGCGAGCGACCGATGCCAGTGGGAGGAGATTGTCGCAGCTCTCACGTCCTGTATAAAACAGGTACAAGGTACCGAGATGATGAGATCAACTTAAGACCCGGGAGCTTGAAAGGGATGGCCCCTTTATTAGATTTATGTTCTTGGTCCGTGACAAATTCGTTTCGATATGGAGAGACCCCGTCCCCCCCAGGTGGAAGGTGCACCACCGGTGTAGTGGCACCAGGAACGAGGACCTTCCACTGAATGCCACGGAGAGACTGACACGATGCCAGAAAAAGGACACATTTTTTTCCCCGGTTGAGATCTCGAGAAGGTGACAAGGCACAATCTAAGAACGGTGGAGTGTACAGTCGCGGCGCTTGGGGCAACACCATGATCGTTGGCGCCAATCCAGCGCCAGTCGCCGAACAACAAAGTTTGGAATCCGTTTTGAACAAAAAAACAAAAACACCCGAAAGAAAAGACGACACAGAAGACACCCTGAGCAGAGCCATTCAAAGTTACTTGTACCTAAGGATTCCTGGCCGTCCCGAATGGGTATAAGTCGCCGAGACAATGATCCGAGGATAAACCTCCCCCACGATTGCGCGATCACGTACGATAAGCCAGGGAGATTGAGTCTGGACTAATCGCGCTTCTCTTCGATGGATGTGGAGTGCGTCAGGTCTCCATGGTATCACCGGGGTCCTCATTGGTTACACAGACCTGGAGCAGCTGGGAAGCTGTCTTCAGTAAGTGTCTGGCCCTTCTCCCCTCTCATGGGTCTCGAACAAAACGTCCGTGTTATTATACGCATGGCTGTCGGCCCGGACAAACGCCGAGCGTGCGGAGGTGCAGACGGACGCCCAGTAGGGTACTATCCGCAGGCTGCGAACAAGACGCCGAGAGAGGAAGAGCGGTCTGCGACGAATGAATGTTCGGTTTGGACACGTAGCACAGAACATAGTCGCTCGTGCCTAGCACCGTGGCAGTCCTCGATCGCACCAGTCCAATTATTTGGAAGAGAACGAACTCAGGAGCCTTCGAAAACAGGACTTGTGCTTGTGATAAGGATGTTGCCCAGCCCAGCGCTAGAGTGAGAGCGCTCGCCGCCCGCCGAGGCCTGAGAGAAAGTGTTCAAAAAAAGCGTATTACCCAGTTCGAGTCCCATGATTTATTACTGTAGTGGTTTCGCGCCGTGCCAGTAGTGGTTGCAGCGCAACAGATGTACTAGGTGGTTTTGCTTTTGCAGCCTTATTTGGCTTGTGCCGAGCGCCCCCCCGGCTTATTACCCGCAAGTCATCACGAACGAACCGACTTGGGACTCGGACCAACGCGACCAACGCACGAGGGGTCATAAAAAAACTACGTAGAGAAGGGAACGACGCTACTTTTGCACGTGCACTGATAAGAGTTGGCGGCAGGCCACAAGTCCGTCCGTCCACTCGTAGACACCCCAACCCCGTCCAACCAATATACCAAGATCGTAGGCATGGAACGATATGCGAGAAACAGACAGTATCCAGTAACAATCCAGTAGCAAGCTCAAAGTTCCCCTTCCCCTTGGGGGGCTCAGCGGCATTTTCTAGTAGGAGGACAGAAGGGATGATGATGTCTGGCAGACCACATGGCAAGAGACAATTTCTATGATAAAAAAATAAAGCGAAGGTCCCATTACACCCTGCAGTGCAGTGTGTGCGCACTTCGCGGCGCCTTTTTGCAGAAAAAAAAAAGAAAGAAAGATATGTTGTCATGAATCTCGGAGCCATGAGAGGTAAAAAGGGAAAACAAGGAGATAAAAGAAAAGGGATTTTGAAAAAAAAAAAGTCATCGCATTGTTTTTGATTTTATATTTCGTAACCGGTTCGTGATTGAAATAATACTGACTGACTGTAGTAGAAGGAAAGTCACATCACAAGAAGAAAAAAAAGAGAGAGGACTCGAGATGGGGGGTAGAAAAAAATATAAGAAAAGCAAAAAGGGGACAATAGACACAAAGAAAGGACGATGGGAGTGGGGACGATTTCCATACAACCGTAGGCGAGAGCTCAAGTCAAGGCGAGTGGGTCGTGGGCGGCTAAAAAAATATCAAAAGTAACGGTATAGGCTTGTCCCTCCAATGTGAGGAGGATGGGAGTGGAAGCATACGGAACATATTTTGCTCTCACAAACAAAAAAAGGAGGGTGTGTGTGTATACAAGTCATAGCATGTAGGGGGAGGAGGTGTAATTCCAAACGACAGCATGGTCAACCTTGGGGAATGGGAAAAAAAAAAAAAGGCGAGGGAGATCGTGGCCACTGGCAGATATGGTGAAGCCTGGGAGAGTGAGAGTGAGAGAGAGAAGTGCGTGGGTTGCAATTTGCGCAAAAAAGCAGAAGCGGAAGCTGATACGGATGTGACTGACTTGATTGCGGGGTATAAAGAAATTGATTGTATGTACCAATTAACCGGAAATGACGACCAAGAGAAATGAAGGGTACCGCGGCGCCAGAAAGGGCAGGGCGACGAGTGTGGGGGAGGTAGGTAAGTTCAACCCAGCATAGATGTCACAAGTCTACAGGCCACCATCCAGCACACCTCGTACATCATCTGTAGTGCTCAAATCCGCAAGGAAAGGACACAAATCCGTGAGCTCCGTGTCATGAGGGTCGTTGAACCAAGAGGAGACTGGAACGGCGTTGTTCGGGTGGAAGATGTAGGACGCCGGCGAGTTGTCCAGGATGATCGTGTCAGCAATGGGACGGCCCAGTTGCGACAGATCCTGCAAACGGTCATTTGGGTCCAGCATTTACCAAGCGTAGCGTACTCACCTTGACATAATTCCCCTTGTGATTGTAACAGCTCTCACGGAACAATCTATGTGCGACGACATGATGGATATCTAGTTTGTCCAATACAGGGTCCGCATACTGAACGACTCGATAAGCATACAAATCACTTGAAGTCGAAGAAACGAACCTTGCTCAAACTTGCCGTGAATACTACAACTTCGTAAATTTCGCCCATCTTTTTCAAAAAATTGTCCACCCCTGGGCGCTTAATCACGTAGACGTTGTGCCAGTGATACTCGATTTCAACCGGCACGACGTAGTCGGCTTGTTGAATCGACTGGAAAAGGGTCAGTAGTGAAAATGGGCTGTAGGATAACGTACCTTGAAGCTACTGTGCACCAGTGTCTCATCGAGATCCAAGACCAGACATTTGCGTCCCACGTGTTGAGGGGAAATCGGGGGTAAGAGGGGTCGAGGAACGCCATCCTTTGATTGACAATCAATGAGAATTCATCCGCCAAGTAACGGATGCGCTGGCACTTACAGGTCCGATGGGAATCCCTGCGCCCCCACTTAAAATCAGTCTGTCCTCATCGTCCTCTCCCTCATCGATTCCCGGTACGTCCTCCACCTCTTCGTCTTCGGTGAAACTCGTCCCGTCACTCTCGTCCCCTGATGAAGGCTCGTGAGCCTGTTGCGCGCGAAGGTGCACGACTTCCTCGGCTGTGGAACCGGGGGGGACGACAGCGCTTGATGTAACGCCGCCCGTTTCTGATTCGGGAATGACCTTGGTAGGCGTCGGAGGGACGACAATTTCCAGATTGTTATCTGGTTCGGGGGGAGATACGTTCAACTGGTGAGGAGCTGTTTCGACTGTAGGGACGAGAGGGAGCGAAGAAGCCTCCGTGCCAGGATGGGGCTGATCCGAATCCGGACCGTTGGTAACTTGAGTCTCCTGGACCGGGCGCAACGACGGGTCCTTCTCTGCGTCACCAGTCGACTTTCCACGCAAAGCAGTAGCGGAGGAGTTAGGATCAGAAACTACATCATCGACGGCCTCATTCGGAAGGCTTGAGGAGCTAATGCAGGGTACGAGGGAACGGAAAAGACGGGAAATGAAAGACACGCGGGGAGAAGAAGACTGAGGCTTCGGGACCCTACGTTTGGCCGCGGATTTGAGGGAAGGGGGCTTTTCTGCCGCGGTGGATGAGTGGGCGCCGTCCGAGGCGGTCTGTGCGCCTTTTCGCGAGACGCGCGTATGGTGGGTTCCTGTGAGGGTCGTAGAGAGGGAACCCTTGTCCTTTTCTTTCTCGCGGTCGGCGTCATCGGTAGGTTCCGAAGTAGGGTGTGCAGAGGGCAATGCGGAGGAAGTTGATGGCAATGAGGCTACCGTGGTGGTTGATGTCTTAAATGCCTGAGCTGAGGCTTGCTCTGCTGGAGTCGGGACCGGCCCTTGTTGGGGACCCGCACCCGTATTTAAGAGGGCGGTGTCGGAATTAATTTGCCCATCAGGGCTGGTGGTCGGAGGTGGGGGTGAGGTCGGGGGTGTGGAAGGTGATGGGAATATTTGAGAAGTGGCAGGAACGGACTGAGGCGGATTGACGGGATTGATCGGAGCTGGTTCTGGAGAAGGTGAAACCGAGTTGTTTTCCTTTTTGTTTGGGCTAGGTTTAGAGGAAGATCTAGCAAAAAGGGAGCGCCTGGGAGGTTTTGCAGGAGGCGAGTCTGCGCTGGAAATGTTTGTAGATTTGGTGGCCATGAAAGTTCACGGCTTTGAGTGGGTAAAAAAAGGAAAAGAACTAGGAAGATGAAGATTGAAAGGAAGAGTGAGAAAGGCGGCAGTGGGGTGAGGCTGACCAGGCAGAGAGGTCGAGGTCGAGACAACCACGAGGGTCGTGTCTTACTCCCAATTATGTAATTAATTTCTCACAGTAATTATTTTTGATGTGCCTTTTAGTCAGCTCGTGCCGGCGGGGTTTGTACATAAGCAGGTACAACATCCTACACAGCAATAGAAATTCAACATCCCGACGTTCTTCACGTATTATTCGAACACAAAGCTGACTCACTGACGGTCTATGACACCTGGAAACGGAGGTAACGGGCACAAATCTGCAGAAATGGGTGGACAGCGTGAGTAAACCGGCCAACTCCGAGGGGAGGCAATCTTACTAATACGCACCCCCCCTTGGCTCACCAAATTTCCTTCCATCGACCTGATGTTAGCACAATCGCCTTACCTTGCGCAGTCATCTCCCAATGTTCCGACCACTCAACCGCCGCAAAACGCCTCTTCAGATCAACAGCAGCAGCAGCAGCAGCAGCAGCAACAGCAACCGGCCCAACAGACCCAACAGGGCACAATACAAACAATGCGACTCCGACAAGACCCGCCTTCGGTGACTCAGACTCAAACCCGGTCACGAAAGCGTAAATCACCTCCGAGCGCAGACGCCCTTCAATCTGTTGCTCCTCCACCTCCACCAGCAGCTATGCAACACACCTTACCTCCCGCACACACTCTAGTCCCCAATCTTCCGGGACATGTCATGCCTCCCTCTGGTTATCAATATCCCCCTGGGGGGTATTCCCCCGCTATGCTCCCGCCGCCACACTCGCTGGCTCCACCTCCTACCGAGGAACAGCGTTCACCAACTCAGACTTCTAATGGCACGACGGGGTCGGCGACGTCAGGAACGGCTCGCACGCTCAGTCAGAGTAAGCGCGCCGAACAGAATCGTAAGGCCCAACGAGCATTTCGCGAACGTAGAGACCAGTGCGTTTTTGGGTTTTTTTTCTTCTCTTCTCTATTCTAATATAGACATGTCTTTGTTTACGAAACTGGTAGACACGTCAAAGCACTAGAATCGCGTTCACAACTGTTGGACGCGGCGCTCGCGTCGGCTGACGAGGCGAACCGACGATGGGAGGAATGTCGTGCACTTGTTGACCAGCTTCGGATTGAGAACGCTGCTTTACGGGCAGCACTCACCCAGTCTCAAATGATGGGCTCAGGGGCGCCGTCTGTGGCTCCGCCGAACGGTGGTGAGGAGAGAGCTGCCGCGGCGCCGGTGACGGATTCGAAGGGAGCCGAGGAGCCGAAAGAGTAAGGTTGGATGATTGAGGGGGATGGAGGCGATCTGTTTCCGAGCGACCAATGTTTGATGGATGACAATCGTATGACGCGTGCGTGCGATGGGTGCATGTGTAGATGTATATTCGATTCCATTTCCCTTTTGTCTCGTTTCGTTTCGTTTCGTGTCCTTCTTTTCTTCGCGGGGATGGGATCGCGCCCTTGGTAGGGGTATAGCTTATCTGTTTATGCGGAGGCGAGCACTCGTGTATTTTCTTCTCTGTTTGTCTCTCTGAACATTATTTATCCTCGGGACCGGTCAACTCGGAAATATCATCTCTTGCCCGATCCTCTTGTCAGCAATCATGTCATCCATCCCCACCATTAGTCATATCCATCTCTCTCTCAACCACAACCCATGGACAAAGACCAGAGGAAGAAAAGCAAGTTGCTGATCCCATCAACGAAAATAATAACGCTAACCCTAATACAGAAACTTCCCTCATCCAGGCGTACCTAGTGGCGTACAACGTCCTCTCTGCCGCAGCCTGGTCCCTCGTCCTCTACCGCACCCTCGCCCACCTCTTCGGCGCACCCCAGCAAACCCTCTTCGCGACCATCAAGGCGCCTGTCGTCTGGGTACCTTCGCTCCTCCCCGCGCGTCTAGCCCCACTCTACACCCGCGCCTGCACCACCTACGATGCAGTCGGCACTACGACCGCGCGCGTACAGACCGCCGCAGTACTAGAGGTGCTCCACGTCCTTCTGGGGCTCGTACGCAGCCCGCTCCCAACGACCGCCGTCCAAGTCTCCAGCCGTCTCTTCTCCGTCTGGATTATCGCCGCGCGCTTCCCCTCCGTGCGTCTGTTCCATTCAAAAAAAACCTATTACTGACGTTTGTGCAAAAGGCCCAGCGCAGCCCTTTTTACGCGAGCATGGTCCTCTCCTGGGCGCTGACGGAGGTCGTCCGCTATGCGTTCTACGCTGCGACGCTGTTGTCGAGCGCGCCGGCGTTCCTCACCTGGGCGCGCTACTCGACCTTCTTCGTGCTCTACCCGACTGGCGCGGGCTCCGAGGCGCTCGTCAATTTCGCTACGCTGCCCGTTTCGCTCGCGAGCGGCGGTGCATGGTGGGATGCGCGCCCGCTCGCGCAGTGGGATGCGTATGCCCTCGTGCGCGGTGTGCTCTTCATTGCGTGGTGGCCCGGTACGTTTTTTCACAATGTATGCGTTCCCGTGTGCTTATTGCCCGCGAAGGACTGTATCCGATGTATACGCACATGATCAAACAGCGCCGCAAAATGTTTGGGGGTCAAAAGCTGGGCGCAAAACCCAAGACCCACTAGATGCCACTTAGCGCACGGTTCGATTCGAGTTCTCATTCAGTACAAGTGTTGAGGATCAATTATTGATTTGATGATATGATTAAAACGATGCAGTGATGTGTGCAGTACGGTACTAGACGGCGTGTGTGACCGAATGAACCCACACAGCTGGAAAAGATGGTTGGGCGCTACAGTTTTAACGCTTCAGGTTGTTTGCGTCTGGCCACAGGCCTACCCTTCCCCCGTTGCGGTAATCGTATGTGGAGTACCCTGACCCACAAATCCATTAGTAATCCCCCAAGTCAATCAGACAAACCCGCATCCACTTACAGGATTTCAGAAAAACGTCGCCAATGATGGCAAGGTTCGGTGGCAAGCCGTTGCCTATAGAGAGGACGCCCGTGACACAGGCCGTGGAGCCCGCGCTCACACGACCCAGATAAAAGTCGTCCGGGTGGATCGCAAAGCGGTTTCCGTCAAACGAGAGCTCGATCTGATTGGCAGAATAACATGGCACGCTCCAGAAACCTACAACACAACACATATTAGGAAGAGTTTGGTTCTTTTGAAACGCGGGGACTGACCCGGACCGTACTGGCTCGCGCGTTTGGAGCCAGGAATGAGCGCGTAAAATGCGGCCGCGAGTGCGGAGGGCACGTAAATGAGCGACGTGCCGGTGTCAATCGCCTGGGATTATGCCAATGAGTCAGCAGCGCTTACGGAAACGAGCGCTCCGGGCATACTGCGGTCAGCTTATAGGGTGCCCTAGCTCCGTTGGCCCACAGGCCGTCCATGCTGACAGTCCAATATGACTTGATGTGTATTTGGTAATACGCTCAACACACAGGGAGGGAAAACACTTTACTCACTCTGGATACCACAGGAAGCCAAATCACGGAACCGGTCGTTCGGCTCGAGTCGACACAGCCGAAGCACACCTATATATTAACAACACGGTGAGACGCCGCCCATCCGCAGAAGTGTGAAAAACACACACGGAAGAGCCTCCTCGTGTCTGGAGAGGTGTACGGAGAAGAGCGGCGCGGGGAGCTTGCGCTGCGCGATGAGGCTCTCGAAGAACGTCGGACGACGCGACTGCGCGATAGTCCCGAACGCCATGCCAATCAACCCATCATTCGGCTGCTTATCCATATCTTCCGAGCGCGCACTGACCGCGCCGAACGCCTGATCCACAACCGTCAGCCCAGCAATCGACACTACGTCCTTCACAAGTCTGCCCGAGACGTTGCCCGTGCCCTTTGCGAGTACAGTACGTGAGCAACTCGGTAGTAGTAGGTTCGTGGAGAACTTACGTAGGTGATGGAAAAGCTCTCGCTGGTCGGGTGGAATGTCGTACTGCGCGCGGACGAGAATTGCCGGCTGTGGCAGGACCGACAGGCTGAGGGCACCCAGAGATCCGCTGAGCCCGTGTCGACGTCGACGGTGAGCACTTGCGATGGGGTGCCGATGCCGATAGGACCGTAGTAGAGCAGGTCTAACGCCCCAGAGACGTAGTCTTGCAGCGGCAGCAGCCGTCCCGTGCCCGTCGTCGCCGTCGTCGTCGTCGCAAGACCAAAAGACGGCGTGTCGTTGTAGCGACTGGGAAAGTAGCGATCGACCAGCACCATGACGTCATCTGGGTTGAGACCTATACCAGCAAGGTAGTCGCCCGAGCGAGCGTATTTCAAGAGCACCGAGCGGGTTTCTCTCTCCTGCACAAGGAAAAAATGAATTCGATCGATGGATACAGGAGGTAGAACGTAGTGACCGCATAGCTCGAATCAAATATTCCCAGAGATTTCGGTGGGTCGATCGAAGACTCAGGTGGTAGCAGTGGCCCGGGCAGTCTTTGTGGAGAGCGTCATCAGTCGAGATGAAGGAATGACAATCGGCCACATACCGAGCGTTGCTCGTCACGGCGGGGGAAGCCGCGATACATTCGATTAATAGATAAACAAGGACAGAATGTAGGGAGAGCATCGCTGAGCACTGGCACTTGGGATCCTCGGGAATGGAAGATAGGCATTGTCCCTCTCCTTTCTAAGCTCGTCGTTTCAGTCTAGGCGGGAGAAACTATGCAACGAATTGCCGTGGTGAAATGGACCGTTGGACGGTGTCCGCTCTGACGTAGTGCGTGGTTTCGCGGCAGTACAGCATCTGGCGGTTCTAAGTTACAAAGTGAAACATTGGTGGCCGCTCGGGTAACTCTCTCCATGACGTACCTTACAAAATACACATATACGGTATAGATCCTCGGTCAAGCGACGGTTCTAAATTAAATCTCACCACCTCGCCATTTTTCCAAAAAGAGCCTAAGTGGTCAACAAGCTTGTTGAACAACACCGAAGAGGTGATAACCTGTGGTCACAATTTGGAGAAAGTGAGTGTCAATGAATTACTTGTAAGCGGGGTACCCTAAAGAGGACGACAGTAGAGGTTTTCAAAGTTAGAGCACGCTTTGCGCCGTTTACGTCTGAATGTAGCGCCCAGTCTAAAGTATTTTCGGGACAAGTCGATTCATAAATCCCCCCTGGAAGCAGCTTGGAAACATGTCGCAGATGACGCTAAATAGCACCAGTCAGTCCAACCCGTTTTTCTTTTACAGTCATCTCACTCCCAATTCCTCAGATAAACCGCCCACTCCCCTCTCCCGCCTAATCCGTTACACGTTTGGCACCGTGTCCTTCGCTCTTTTCCTGTCGCTCCTTTACATTGTCGCCTCTCTAAAAAAGCACACTCCTTTCAGTCCACTCGGTGTTTCCTATCTCAACTATGCGTACTGGCTATACGTTCCTCGCCGCTCTTTCTCTATCCCTCATTCCATGTGCCAGGGCATTCTATTTTCTTCAGGATGAGTGGACAGGCGAGGACTTTTACCAGGAACTTCAATGGATCTGGGAGACCGAGAATGACCCGACGCACGGCCGTGTCAACTATATTGGCCTAGCTGAGGCCAAGAGCAAAAACCTTACATACGGTGCGGTCATTCCCTCGCGCCTCTCTTCCTCTTCGCTGAATCTTGGGGGGGTTTCAGTGGAGAACGGGGCGTTCTTCATGCGTGCAGACGATACGACTTTCGTTCCTCCCTCCGCGCGCGGACGTGACAGCATCCGCATCTCGTCTCAGAACGCGTACAGCGAATCAATAATCGTGCTCGATGTCCAGCACATGCCTGCGGGCTGTAGCACCTGGCCCGCCTTTTGGTCGCTGAGTAAAGCTGGTCCGTGGCCGAATGGCGGTGAAATCGACATCATAGAAGGTTAGAACATACCCCCCTTTTCGACGTAAAATACCAATGCGCGCGCGATCGATCTACTCAGGTGTTAATCTGAACGTCCATAACCAAGCAACCCTACACACTACCGCAAATTGCACGATGCCTCCTCAGTTTTTCCGCGAACTGGAGACTGGGTAAGTCTCACTTTTCCTACATACCGACTAAAATATAAAATATAAATGTTTTAGAAAGCCCGTGACCGCCGATTGCGACGTGGCTGCCGACTTCAATGAAGGATGTGGAGTGCTTTTCACCGACTCCGGATCATCATCCTGCACATCCTACGGCGCCCCGTTCAACCTCGCGGGTGGCGGGTATTATGTCACGTACAGAGGGCCCGACTCGGTCAAAGTCTGGTTCTTTCCACGAGATGGTTATGTCCCGGACGTGATCCGCTACGGGGGGCAGCGGGGAACGCCTATGTTCCCGGATTTCACTTGGCCTCTCCCGGCTGCGGTCTTTCCCTTCTACCCCGAATATTGTGACTACGAGACGCACTTCAACGCGCACATACTCGTGTTTGACCTCACTTTCTGCGTCAGTCTCTCTGTCTTACCCTACACGTCTTCTGTCCTGACATGCTTATTTTCACCAAGGGCGACTGGGCTGGTAATGTCTATTCTACTTCTGGCTGTGGAACGGGAACCTGCACAGACTGTAAGACCATCAACTTTAATTATCGAGACGTCGATGTCCAGGCTTACTGATCCTCCTTCTACAGTTGTCAACAATAACCCAAGTGCCTTTGCTGAGGCTTACTGGGCGATCAATAGCCTGCGGGTTTATACGCCTCAGCCGCAGTGGTAGGGGATCGGACGATTTTTTTCTGTCGTTATTTTTGCCATCCGTGCATATAAGCCATCTTTGTTTTTGAAGGTAGATCAGTGGGGAATGATATATGATAGCTAGGATAAATGTTCTTGAAAACACGCGAGGCCTCGAGATACAACATGTTTCACGAGCTTACACCCCAAATGATTTGAAGATGAGGAATGAGTATTTGTGTCGAGGCGACGTCTTTCGACTCGAAACGCATAGGCGGGGGGTCCTGTCATGAGTTACGCAGACCAGAGAACGTCCACTTGGGGTCCTTCATCAACCGCAAGCTTGACCAGACTCACCAACATGTCAACAATCGAGCATCAATCAAACTTCAACTCCGTCAGAGCGTCCCTTGGCTACCAATTGAGGCTGGTCTTCAACGTCGTGTGCACCTACGGGCGCCACCAGATTTTAATGATTTGTTGCAGGAAAAGTCTCGATGCATTGTTGGGGTAGTGGTAACCTGGGTCGTTGCCATCGACCCGCCCCGGGTTCGATTCCCGGACAATGCAATTAGCTTTTTTTGTTTCTTGACGGACTGGATTAATCAATGGCTGGCAGCGACAATCGAACGTGGGATGTTTCTACTTGATATTTTTGATAATCCTATTATCACTAGCCATGTTGGGGCATCGATTTCTAACTCGGATTACTCGGTGCCCGCACGTAACCCTCTCCCTCCCGGGCGCGTTGCACGCGACGACGGTGGCCACCATGTAGGCAGTAATAGTAGTACGTTGGTGCCGACGTTCTGACCCTCCTCGCCTGCTGATAGGGGACGAGGATGCCTCCTGCTACCAGTGAGAGTGAGTCGTATCGGTATCCAGTCGTTGCGCATTCGATAACAACGACGCGGCGACGCGATCGAGTTGAATGCAAGACGGCCTGGTGGCAGGCTCTGCTGGGCGGCGAGCACTACCTCGGGGGGTCATTTCGGGTGAACGAACGTCATAATCGAAAGCAGACGCACGCTGACACTTTCGTTGCTTTGGTGCTCTCAGGCTGAGGGGTGCGCTTGACCCTTCATGCGTGCACTCAGATTTGCGCGTATGATGTGATGCGTTGCGTGATGGACGTCTTCAGTTGCACTTTCTCACTGGCCTTGAGAGCACGAAGCAGCAGAAATGTGGTGGTGGTGAAAAAAATAAACAAAACGTGGTGACTACAAGATGAAGACTTTGTAGATCTGCTCCGTCAACTTCCAACGTACTGGCCACTGTCACACACAACTACAAGGTCGCCGTGCTATGGGAGGTCCTCATAACCCATGGGCTAATTTGACGTCACGCATACATAAGCGACGTCCGCGAGCTCACGGGGCGAAAACGAACAGACTCACTGGTAACTCTCGAGCCCCTTCACGCAATCGTGTCGCGATGATGACGATGGTGATGATGCCGCTGCCCACGCGGCGGAACGGGGTTCTCCGGCCTGAGCGAGCAATACAAGAAATGGCGGCGCGGGAGCGTGGCGCTAGCCATGCCCGCAACCGCCGCGACACGCGCGCCGAGGGGGGCCGTGTCCGTCCCGCTGCCGCGCACGCCGAGCGAGAACATGCGATCGAACACTGTCCATCGGTCCATCAGATTAAATGGTGAGAGGGCGGTGGGGGGTATACGCACGGGTGGCGATGAACGCCTTGGCGGTCGTCTGGCACACGAGGTGGGAGAGCGCGAGCGGGGGGCTGACGCCCTCGAGCGTGCGGAGGTACCGGAAGACCATCGAGGGCTGGCACGGCCCGAAGCGGAAAACTGCCTGGTAGGCCTGCCGCCACTTTTCGTCGAGGAGCCGCGCGCAGGTCTGCGGATCTGGGCAGGATGGACACTGTGTAATAGTAATACCCGTGCGACGCGTTGAGTTAATCGTTGCCTGTGTTTGGGAAGAAAGAGGGGACGTACGCATTCATATTCTTTGGCGATCTGCACGAGGCCGAGTTTGAGCACGCGTTCGAGGAACCACGTCCGTCTGCGGAGAGCCAGTAGTGAGAGGCCAGTCGCCGTGAGACGCCTGGAAGTTCTTACCGCTTTTCGAGCTTGAGCAACGTATCACTGCTGAGCGTGTTGAGCTCTTGTTCCGGCCATCCGCCCGGATTGTCGAGCACGAAACGCGAGGCTTCACGGTAAAGCTCTTCCTCTTCGAAAAGCTCCGCGATGCGCATCGCCTTGATGGGGCGGCCGGCGGCGTGCGTGAGGAGAAAGTTGAGGCAGATTCGCTGCAAGGAGGGCACGCAGAGCTTGTTGCCGATGTTCATGAGGCCCTCTACGTTGTTCCACGTGATCGTGCATTCCATGCTAATGTACGCCACAGGTCAGGGTGGTGTATGTACTTGGTAGCGCGTCGAAGACAGCGTACCTGGGATAGACGAAGCGGAGAAAGTCATGAAAGGTGCTTGCCTGAGGGCCAATGAGAACATGTCCCGAGGCAAAGGGAAGAGGTTCGCACCTTTTCCTCTTTAAGCACAATAACAGCATCGGGATTGCTTGTCACTTGGTGGTGCTTAGCTGATGCGTTTGCCCGCTTCCAAGAGAGTTTGACAATCTGATTGGCTTTTTTATCCGTATCCCTGGGAGCATCTCCTGGGGGTGCAGCAGCGCTTCGTATCAGCTTCTCTAAGCTCTCTTGTCGTGCAGCCTCACGGGATTTCTTCTTCGGGGTTGTGGTGGAGCCGCCTTCAGAGCGCGCACCCAACTCGGTGCCATGGGGATCAGTGGGCGTAGATGGATGAGAAGATTCGATGACCTCCGGTTCGCTCGACTCTGAAACGTCAATGTCCAACTCTTCGGGATCCATCTCGTGATCCATGGGTGTAAACGCCATAGCCGTCGGCGCGTCAGGGTGTGTCTTGTCTCCGGGAACGATGGGCGGCTGAGAAATAGTGATGACGGAGGACATGGAGAGCGGACGTCCAGTCTCTGCCCAGTTCCCGCTGAGCGCGGCCTGAAAGAATGGCGAGGCGAACCAGAGGACCTCCTTGTGCGCCCTAAGCAGCAGCAACGCCACGAAGGCATCAGCTACTTCAAAGAATTGGAGGGGCGCAAATGCCACACGCACCAGAATGTCGTACTCTCAACGACGATTTTGACCGTCCCGGGGAACTTAGATAGCTTCGTGAAAGCCTCATCGACGTCGATGGGTTCCTGCGAGTCGGTGATGCTCAGCTCAGAGATCGCATCTTCCGTATCTGCTTCGAGGAACCACGGTGGCGACCCGGCTGATGAACGGAATATGCCCGCGGCGGCGGCGTGTGTCTCTGTGGGCGAGCTCAGAGCGGCAGTGGTGTTCGACGGACCACGGGAATTGCGTGCGATGAGGATGTGGGACGGGTTGGTTGACATTAGACTGCAGAGACGTTGCTTTGGTGGTTTGGTTTGGTGCAGATGGCCTGGTATCCGTTATATCATTTGATATCCGCGGGCTGTGCAGATCGGCCAACAGGATCATCGCGGCCCGTTGTCAGGGTAGAATCAGCCCTTCTCAGGCATATCGTCTTGACACAAGCAACTTTACAGTTCACTGAATGCAGCTGAATGTGAGATTCGGCGTTTGTCTACATACACTGCCCGCTGGCAGGCACTTACGTTTGATTTGTCTTGATGTGGCTGTGACGTTCCAACACGTATCGGCGCTATAGTGTAGTGGCTATCACAACGGATTCTGATCACCACGGACTTTCCGTTAACCCAGGTTCGAACCCTGGTAGCGCCTTCTTTTTCGCCTTTCAAGTTGTAAATTTAATGAACAAATTCTCTGCAATATACAAGCATGACAACTACGACACGGATCCCCATGCGAACTGGCCCGAATTGCCACAAGCGCACAAGCTCCACGGAGCGATGGCCGCCTTCGCCGTGGCACTTGCTCAATGGTCTCCTAGTCGGGGCCACAGCAAGTATCGCTTATGTGAATTTAAATGGTCAGGAAGAACCAATCATCGATGGTTGTAGGGTACCATTCGTGCCGGGTGCCCTCCCCATCTACTGTGTTCCCAGTATTTCGGATCCAAATGGGCGATCATGTGGTCGTGCAAGAAACACATCACCCACAAGGTAGATGCGCGATCGACAGGCGAAGGCGGACGATGCCGTATGCATATCTGCGGTCTCCACGCCCGAGTGATACAGTACTGTAGTATATGGGGTTATCCCTCGTCTCAGTAACGGACGCGAAGGCGCTCGTTAGGTGAGCAAGCAAAGTACAAGGATCCCCTGTAGCAGCTTGTGAACGGGATCAGTCTGGGTTCGACAAAGCTTATTCACTACAAGTGAGTAGATCAAAAGCCTGTGTCTGCTGACTATGTGGAACACGAGGTGGAGAGCATAATGCGTCTTTAGTGCGCGCGTGACGCGGTATTACGCCCAAGGACACCGAGCTTTGGGACGAAGGTCGGATCTCGGTATTGGTAGTCAAAGGCGCTCGAGAGTGTCAGGAATCGAGAATCGAGGAGAGGGATAGGTGGGGATGCAGGCTTGTTCTGATCTGGGAGTGAGAAACGGCCCTGACTGTGGAGACTAACATGAAGCCAGAAAGAGTGGACTTCGCATGTGCCTTCACCACGACCTCTAATCCAGTGAATAACCCGCAGTATGGTACACCATCAGGAATGGGCTAATCTTCGGCGTTCATCGCTGATGTTCGCAAGCCCAGTCTCCACCCGCGGTCGTTATGAACAGCTAGTGACACCGAGATGATATGGAAACACCCAGCGACGACAGATCTATGGCTTTTACGCGGATGTAACGGGCAGTCATCGACGGTCTGGAATGATGACCTCAGGCGGAGAACGTTTTCGCCTCTTTTTGCATCATATAAACAGGATATCAACGTCAGTCGGCGTACCACTCACTCGCCCGCTGAAAATCGGGATACAGAGAAAACAACACCCCGCTCCAGGTTCGAAGGGCAATCACGGTTTTGCTGGAACTCGAACATCACGGCTACCTCAGGTGGATACGAGGAGTGGTGCGCACAGCGACAGAGACACACTCGCCAGAGAACTAATTAACGGGGAGAGAGTGGGGAATGGAGGCAGTCAATCGTGCGGTGATCAGAAGGAGCCTGAGAATATCAGAGGCGCTTGGTGATGTTGCTTGGTGATGTTGATGGAGACGTGGACGCAGATAAAATCGTCACAATAAGTACGTATTGGCGGTGGGGCCTTGCACGGTATGGTGGATGTGTGTGGGAGGAGCAGGAAGAATGGAATGGCATAGTTTGGGAATAGCGCGCTCGGAGCTCAACCATGTTCGACCCATCCCGAGATTAGCGTGTGTGCCGCGGTTACCAAAATGTCGGGTCAAAGGACAAGAGTTCGTCGCAAAGGTGCACGTGCGGATGGCAAAAGAAACACACGTACACGTTCACGCTAACTTATAACATCGCCCGTTTTTTACGCACTTTCCGTCCCTCTTTTTTTCTGAGCCATCATGTCCACCTTATCTCGTCTTTTCCAACCTCAGCCCACTCCGGACACTTCATCTGGTGCCAATGCCCTCAGTGTTGAGGCCATGTTTGGCCAAATCATGGACGTCGTCCTCAAATCTGCAAGTGCTACGCCTCGTCGAGCGTGTTCGTGGTCCCATTGACGCTTCTGTTCCTGTTCCCCTAGCGTTCAGAGATTGCCGAACTGCGTCAAGAATGTACCGAGCTCCGTCAGGCTAATTTGAGCCTCGAACGTCAGGTCAGGGAAGGCATCGCGGCCGTATGCACCCTCTTCTCCAACTTAAGTGTGACAAAAAAATATGCTGATTGGTTAACTGTTAGCAATTGCGTAGCCCCAACCTTGGGACACCTGGCTTCAACACCCCGGCGCCGAGCTCGCCGCAACTTCGTGCAAAGTCTCCCTTCCTCCACTCCAGCGCGATCCCCTCGCTTGCCGTTCCCCCCTCCATACACATAGCATCGCCTCTAGGCGACAATAGTGTAATTTCCTACCCATACGGTCCCACTCGTGAGATCCCCGGCTTTTATGTTGTCATACCTGCCGGAGGCGCTGGCACGCGCCTGTGGCCCCTGTCACGAGAAAACCATCCCAAGTTCCTTCTTGACGTAACCCTCTCGGGTCGTAGCCTCATCCAAGCCACCTGGGACCGACTCCTGCCTCTCACCGGCCCCGGTCGTCTCGCCGTCGTTGCCGGCCCAGGACACGTCAAGAGCATCAGTGAACAGCTCCCTGATTTAGTTCCGCACAACCTCTTCTGCGAGCCGGGACCCAAAGACTCAATGGCCGCAATTGGACTCGCCGCCGCGATCCTTGCCCAGCGTGACCCCGATGCCGTGATTGGCTCATTCGCAGCCGACCACATGATCTCTGGCACTGATGCGTTCCTCAGCGCCGTCTCTGAGGCTGTCCAGGTCGCCCAAAAGGGCTACCTCGTCACGATCGGCATCGCCCCCTCTCATCCGTCCACGGGGTTCGGTTACGTCCGGCTGGGCGAAAAACTCGGGATTCCGGAGGCGCCCAACGCGCGCCTCGTTTCGAGCTTCAAGGAGAAACCCGACGCGCGCACGGCCGCTGCATACATCGCTACCGGGTCCTACCGTTGGAATGCGGGCATGTTCGTCACCAAGGTCACTTTCCTGTTGGACTTGCTCAGGGAGTACAAACCCGAACTCGCGGAAGGCCTGACAAGGATCGCCGCCGTCTGGGACGTCGACGAGGCGCAGCGCAACAAGTTGCTCGAGGAGATTTGGCCCGGCCTCGAAAAAATAGCCATTGACCACGCTGTCGCGGAGCCTGCAGCGCTGGAAGGGCGTGTCGCTGTTGTGCCAGCTACGTTCGGTACGGAACAATATCTCTGACGGATCTTGCATCGACTCTGAATCTTCTTCATAGGTTGGGATGACGTCGGAGACTTCTCGTCGCTCGCGGAACTTCTCCCTGCAGAAGCGAACCAACCTCGCATCCTTGGCGACAGCGGTCTAGGTGCGTCCGACCATTCTGTGTCGATCATCTCGGACCCGGGAGCTTACGCACGATACAGTTCTTACAGAGCAAGTCGCGGGAGGTATTGTCGTTCCTGGATCTGGTCGGCTCGTTGCGTGCCTGGGGGTGGACGATCTAGTGATCGTCGATATGCCCGATACGCTGTTGGTGACCACCCGTGCTCGCTCGCAGGAAGTGAAGAGGCTCGTCAAAAAAGCCAAGGACTCCGGCTGGCGCAGGTTGCTATAGTGTCTAATACCAACGCAAAATCTATCTATTTCGGGTTTTGGTTTTATTTTCACTCTAGTTTCCGTGGACTACTATGCAGTTTGTTGAACTTGAACTTGAACAGAACAGTAGTTATTTTTATTTTCGTCTTGCTACTGGATAGTAAATTTGGACGATAATCGCCATCCGCTGTTTTATACTAGCTGTCGACCTTGCTTTATTTTTGCGTGAGCAGCCTGAGGGAACAAGGCAGTGAATGTATGCATACTATGATACCCATCACGCGACCCAGCCGCGGTCCTCCGAGTCTGCAAGCCCGGACCAATTATTAGGCAAACGGGTAACGCGACCCTCCATTCTAGCCCCCATTGAAGTCAAATAATTTTAATAAACTATTTATATTTGTTTAATAGACCAGGTCAACATAAACTTGAACTGGCAGTACAGTATAGCTTTGATGGTCGTGGGAGCATCAGAACATGGGTTGGGCGCAAAGTTGGGTACAGTTATGGTACTGTACGCCGCGCACATTGGTTACCTAGACGTTGTTGTCGCTCGAACCGTTCACTCTAACCCACAAACTACTGTTAACATTCAATATGGCCGCCGCACAAGATGTGGAACACGGGAAAATGATCTTGAATCCGTGCGTAAATGGTCGTTGACTCGCGCGTTTCTTGGTAGTGACCCACTCCCTTGCTCAGCCCGGGTCCCGCAACATCGCAAAACTCTGGAAGAGGGTGCGTCGATCTCTGGTTTTTGTGTAGCGATGCCGCTCAAGGACCGTCGTTGGACAGCACTCCGATCGCCGAATCGCAAGGAAGCCAATCCCAGCAGCTGCGTGTTCA
>QFDV01000104.1:0-27950 GCA_003315845.1 Lactarius trivialis
ATACGTCAACTGACTGGACACTATTCCTGGGAGAGTCAGGCCTACAAGAAGTGAATAAACCGATTGGTTCTCTGCTTCTTAATCCCCCCGATGTGACATTCCCCCTCGGCCCAAAGGGCTTTTCTCTTGTCTCTGGGGAGCATAAGGAACCGTGCCTCACACCACTAGAATCTCATCGTCCCGCGGATTTTCTCGTCCCCCCCTTCGTCCTGCCAAGCCTCACGTTTTCTGACGAATTTACCTTTATGAACAAGACCCTAGATTCGTGGATGGCACTTGGACGTTGGATTTCAAGCACGCGGCCCGACATGATCGGCGGTGTCATCATTGGTCGAGAATCAACTGGGGACAGTTGTTTCGCACCTGATCCGGACGTTCTGGGCTCTACTGATAGGCAGCGCATATCCACTGTTAGTAGTGGCGATGATCATTTACGTATCTTTGACCAAGAGCCGCAGTTCTCAAATGTTGGCTCTTATGCGCCTCACGGTCATTTCGGCGTTTTGTTCCCCACTCTCGACGATCTCACTACGTTCTCCCAGGCAGCGTGTGGCTTGGTGATTAATGGATATCATATTGATATCCTACTATACGCGCAAGAAGATACGGATCAAACCTTCATATCTACGGATACGTGTGCCTTGTATTTCGAGACGAGCACTTCCGGTTCCACTCCAGCTGACTCAGTGATTTCATCTTGGTTGGCCCACCTATCTGGTCCTCCTGACGTGTTCGTCGCTTTGACAATACCGGATGCGTACACAACTTCCCTGCTTCGTGTTGTGCGGAGCCCCGCACTTGTGGCGTCTGTGTTGGTCCGGCTTGCCCGCTCAGACCTCTTGTACTCAGATTGGATGGGTACATTATCTCTCGTGATGTGGAGGCGTACGTCTCGCCGATATCAATATTTTCTGTGTGCGCTAACTTTGAGATAGATTGGAACGTACCTCGTGTAGATGTCAGTATCATCACGAACAACAGGTCGCAATCGTTGTCGCGCCTTCTTGGTTCCCTAGAAAGGGCTCGTTACTTTGGCGACTCTCTTGATCTCCGTTTCAACATGGAAGACTCTGCAGATGGGGACACCAAGCGACTGGCGGATAATTTCGGATGGAAGCACGGTTCTGTGTTCGTACATCACAGGATCACACATGGGGGTTTGTTGACCGCCGTCGTGGAATCTTGGTATCCACGATCAAACGATTCATATGGCCTACTATTGGAAGATGATGTGGAAGTTTCCCCATTGTTTTATGCCTGGATTAAGCTAGCCCTTCTCCGCTACAGGTAGGATTTTCTCGTAACGGGCCTCGTTTCTTGGACTTGACCGATCACTCCAGGTACGGCGGTACAAGGAACGAGTCCCCGCAACTTTTCGGTATTAGTCTGTACCAACAAAAGAATCTTGAACTCCATCTCGAAGGGCGAAGGCCTTTCGATGCTCGTCGACTATTCAATAACACGGGTATCGCCGCCCTAAATACACCGTATCTGTCACAAATCCCTTGCAGCTGGGGTGCCGTATATTTCCCGGAACATTGGCGCGAGTTCCACACCTATGTGACTAGCCGCCTAACCAACCCATCACTCCCGTTGATCGTCCCGAATGTTCGTTCGAACAGATGGCAACACTCTTGGAAGAAGTACTTCATCGAAATGGTTTTTTTGCGCGGCTACACCATGCTCTATCCCAACTACGCCAACTTCTCTTCGTTGTCTACGAATCGCCTAGAACCTGGCGCCCATGTCAAGCGGTTGCCACGGGCGATATTCGATAAGAAACGTGCACAGTTCGACCTTCCTATCATTCAACTCCCGGATGTGAATGCATCAGAAGTCATTGGAACGGGACTTCTAGATTTGCCAGAGGGTGGGATGCCGCCGTGGGACGCACTTCCAGTTCTCGATCTCCACGGATCAATCGTTTCAGAAGAGGTGATAGTGAAGAGGGGAGAAGAACGCCGACTCGAAGTATTCGGTTGCTCAGACCCGCCTAGGAAGCACGATGCGCTGTCCTTGTTGTGTCTCTAGCACTAGTCGACCTTGTGACATTGTCCATTTAGTTCTGCAAGTCATTCTTTCTTCCTGTTTCAACATTCTGACTCCTCGTGTTTTCGTCTTTTGTATGGAGTTACCTTAATAGCTAACCGATCAGAAACCACTCCAGCGACGTGACCATGAGGCAATTAATTTGATTACGCCGACTAGCTACGAATAGTCAGGTCGGGTGACCAGTTTACGTTTACGACATAAGGGGAAGAAGCCAGTAGGAGTGGGGTGTTCTCGCAGCACGAAATACTATGTAGCGTTCTTAAAATTCCCGGTGGGTGACATACCTGGGTACAACATAATGTTACAGGGTATGGTATATGAGTACAAATACGTCGATCGAACTTAACTGGGGTAGAAATGAGCCGGATTCCCAATAGGATTGAGAGGGCTGAGTCCAACGATTTGCAGAATGGGCATCCACCCTCCTGCGGAGACCTGTACGGTACCAACGATGATCACATTATTGCGCGTGATAGCGCCGTTCCCCACCGTCCAGGTGGGATCGTGAGTGGCGACCGTGGCGCCATGCTACCCAGATACAAAGATGTCAGCATAGCGTACGATGCGACATCGAAAATGGGGACAGCGCCTCACCGCGAGAAATCTATCAACTACGCCTGCGACCAGCTTCGCGAACCGCTCCAGCGTGATCTCGTTGCGGTGCCGCGTTTGATCCCTAATCTGAATCTGCCGTTCCCATGGCTCATAGCCAGGCCACTGGAAGGGGGGGGGGGGTAAGCTTAACGTGAACGGAAGGGGAGGGGAGGAGGGGGACTTGCAGCAATACGAATTTGAGTGGAGTGTCCACCGCCGAGGGGAGCCGCCCTTTCCGCATTACGCAGCGACGCGGTGTCTCCGACCGCTGCGCGTGGCAACGGGAGGCCGATCATGCCGTTACTCTGCACGAAAAAGACGGGCATGCGCAAGTGCGCTTGTTCGACGTAGCGGCGCCAGTCGGACTGGTTTGGGGGGCTCCAGATCTGCTGCGTGACGACGGTGACATGGGGCACGGGGACGAAGTCGAGGAGCCAGAGCGGGTGCTCGTTGTTCGCAAGCGCGTCTGGTTGCGTGCCGGAGACGGACGGCCGCGAGACCATCAGCGCGTTGTGCCAGCCCGGCACGTTGCTCACGAGGTGCACCTCTCGCGCGTCCATCTTGAGGAGGGACTCGATGAAGAAGGCCGCATCTCGTGCGCCGAACATCCGCACGAGATAGCCGTCGCTGCGGGTGAAGTGAATACGGGCATATGGGTGATTGTGATTCTAGTATATGTTAGTGGAGGGCCGCGCGAGAGTTAAAAAGATGGGGACACATGCATGGTATGACATGTTTGAGAAAAAACAAAGAGCAGGGGAGTACTTGAGGGTCAGGAAGGGGAGAGAGATCGTGTAAGGCACAGAGGGGCAGCTGAGTGCCACTTCTTGTACTTGTGTTGGTCGTGTGTTTTCCACGATGACTAGGGCCGTTTCCTGATAGTACGTGTACTTGTGAACGGACATGGCGAACTCAGCAAGCGCTACCCGAGGCTGAGCGGCCACGTATTGTTGGGCCACGCGTGTTATCTGCTTGTGGCACCGCCTTTGTGGCCATCCCTGTCAAGGAACTGTGACGGACAGAGACATCTGCATAGATCTGGAAAGCCTGATGTGATACTAGGAACTGCGGCCAAACCCTCAAGGCGGGAAAGTGTGCGAAATCCGGACGGATGTTAAAAGAGCGCCCATGATATTGCGATGATTGGTGACATATGAGGATGTGCACATTTCGGATGGTCAAGGGTTACTTGGTCCAAATGGGGGCAAGCAAGGGAGGCGAGAACGTTTCATACGTTGCAGTGGAATACCAGCGCTCTAGTGTTGCGATGCTCCAAGCGCACAGAGTCACAGACATACTACTACGGAGATCCGAAGAGCCGAACTTTCTGCGTGGCAATGCAGAATGGAAAAGGCATGATGAAAGCCACAGATTTCGATGCCATCCGAAAGGTTCAAGAGGCTATGCGATCCCCTGATTACGGCCATTCAGTGGTGAACGAACGATGAGCGAACGAGCGAACAAGGGCAGAGACAACGCCGCAATCACGTTGTGATTGCATCCTTGTCATGAAACATGAGCTGTGAGCCAGGTACTGCAACCTCATGGAAGACTCGAGCCCGCACTGCGTCGTCTCGGTGACACGCGACAATGCGGTGCCTGGGTGCTGGAGTACACACCATAAGAAGATTGTACTAGGAACATATTCGGAACATATTCTGAACGGAACTTGCCGTCACTGCCACGGCTGTGCCGACGCTCACACAAATATACAGTAGGAAGAGTCAGCTTCAGACAGTGGTGTTCTAAGTTTCCGAAAAATATGAAATGTATAAAAGTCAACGAAATCATCACTTCTACAAGCTCAACGCAGAGTCGCCGACAAACAAATTTAGATGCTGATCTGCGAGCTGTCCAGCCCTAGCGCGTGTAAAAAGAGGTTCACATTCCCAAGCTTAGCACGCCGCTCGTCCTCATCAGCGACCCAGCCCTTATTCGCACTTGCGACGTTCTCGAGAACCTTCTCGCGCAGTGACGTGACAAGCGCCTGTTGCTGCTCATTCGTTGAGTGTAGGGCGAGAGCGGCAAGAAACTGCCAGACAGGTTGGTCGAGAGCCTCGGTATGCATAGAAGGAACAACGGCATTCGGCGGGAGGGCAGCCAGTGCTGCAGCGATGCGGGTCGAGGGGAAGAGGAACAACAAGTTGGGGTGCAAGAGCTGGAACAGATGGTCGAACATCAGCTCCCTAGCAACAACGTTCTCAGTCAAAACTCTGCTGCATGACAAATTACCCCTACCATTGCTCCGTCTCTTCTTGTGTGGGAAGTTCCGAAAGATCCGCGGCTGTTGACATACTTTGTTTGATCACCTCAACCCGACTTAGGAACAAAGTCAAGATAGCCAAGCCAGGCTACAGGAAAGACGATCAGCTAGGCTAAGAATAGAAACTAGAAGTACAAACCCTTGTTTGGGTGACGGAAACAATGTCACTCCTCTCTAGTAATAGGCCTAATAGTCCACTAACCAAACGTAATCCTGCCTTGGCCACGACCGGCAGGATGCTCTGAACGATGCTCCCAAGGAACGCTTGTGTTTGTCGTTCCAAATCTTGCTGGTGGGCGCTTTCCTCTGGAAGATCAAGAATGCGCGCGTGGATAACAATATCCATCTGGGAAAAACACGCGACTATGAGAGTAAGCACTGTGAGCATTTGTTGAGAGGACAGATGTCTAGATATTCTCGGCAGGAGCTTTTTCCCTTTGGAAGGAGCGATAAGCGAGATAAATGGATGCGGATTGCTGTAACATATCCGCGTCAGAACAGCCAAGAAGACAACCAACAGGAGCTTGCCTCGTCTCCAAAGGTACCATAACTCTGAGATCATCCCATAGTTGCTGAACGAGTTCAGAATACCGTGCGTTCCTTTTAAAATGAGTTGGAGAACCCTTGAGTTGTACGAGAAAGCGTACCAGGCATCCACTGTTTCAGGGTCATCGGGGTTGAGACCTGACTGCTCGCGCCGTAGTTGTTCGATGTCCAACACCAAGTCATACAGATGCTCCAGAATTTTTAGTGCCTCCTTCGTCGTCAAAGGGTCCTCGGAAGCCGTGTTGTCAGGCTGAAAGCCGATGAGCGCACAATCATGACAGTGGGATACCAGCTCACGTCGGCAGTAACACCAAGTGCCTCCACCCCTATCTTCGCAGCTTCCTTCGCCGCGCCTTCACCATGCGTGCGTATTGCGTCTTCCCTAGATACGTGCGCATGTGTGGAGACATTTGAAGGGTCCACCTGTAATAGTTGCCGTGGGGCTGCCTTGTAACTTCGCCCGGAAGTCTTACCGAGAGCGCCTTGCAAGTTGTAATTCGAAGCTAACCGTTTGCGTCTAAGCCAAACTGAGCACGAACTTCGAACAAGAGCTCACGTTTGTCCTGCTCTCTCTGACGTGCATTATTCACGATGCGCTCGATCTGCTGTTCCATTTTCTGCATGGCACTTGGTCGTCTTCCGCCGCCCTTCTGTCCCATCCCCAGACCGACGCCTCCGGACGAGCCAAACTTCAAGACACGTTCATCGGATGGCTGGAGCCCTAAACGCGAACGAATGATGGCGCTATAAACCTGTGCGTAAAAATCGTCCGCATAGGGATCTTGCGTGACCAGCTGTGAGAGTTGTATCCGCGTGATGAAATCCTTGTCAGATTGGGTCATGAGATCGTTGTATCGAGACTGAAGGAATATCAGCACGCGAGACGGGTGTCGTGTTTGGTGCACAGACGTGCCATATGATTGATCTTAGCAGCCTTGCGTCTCCTCTTCTCCTCCATGCGTTCGGTCTCCATAATCCTGCGCATCGCTTCAGCTTGGAGCGCGTCCTGCGCCGCCTGCGACACAGCCTGCATCTCCCGCATTAACTCCGCTTGAGCCATCTCAGACAGGAGGCGCTGCTGTAACTGGATATTCTGCGGCACATACTGGCCCTTCTGCTGATACTGAGGCTGCAGATGGGGGTCGACGAAACCAGGAGATTGTTGCCTACGCTGGACGAATTGTTGGGAGGGTGACACGACGCGTAGATCCGACGATTGGCGTTGATGTAGATACTGGCTTTGTAAGACTTGCTGTTGGCGCTGGGAACGATGCTGTCGCTCCATCTGATCGAGGCGTAATTGCTCCTGGAGTTGCCGCGCCTCTTGTAAGCGGCGCTCCCGCTCCCGCTCCTGCTCCAACAACTGCTGTTGGCGGATCTGCAGTTGCAGCTGTTCCTGCAACTGTTGGTCCCGCAGTTGTTGCTGTTGTAGGAGCTGTTGTTGCTGCAGCTGCTGATGGAACCTCGGCGACTGCGCCTGCGGGTGCATTCTCGGAGGGGCGGTCCGCTGCTGCTGGTAATAGTGCGATTGCTGGACGTGTTGTTGTTCTTGCATCAACTGCTGTCGTTGCGTGACCGCAGACGTCTGAACGCGCTGTGCGACCGCGGCCGCCTTCATCTCTGCCTCGATATCCTGCAGTGTGCGCGCGGCGGCTTGCGGGGTCAGCTGAGCGGCGGAGGCGCTGGGCGAATGTGATGAGGCGAGGTTCGACGACGACGACGCCGAGCCGCCATTTGAGAGACGCACGGAGCCGTTGCGGACGAGATCAGCAGGGCTACGAGAAACGCTGCCCGATCGAGAGAGCACCGAGAAGGGCGACTTTTCGTCCCAGAGTGATTGGCCGGGACGAGCTGCAGGGCAGAGGGGAGGAATTTTTTTGAGAGGGGCACAGGATTTAATTCTGTGACGACCGTACACGAAGATGAGGCCTGAGCTCCATAGGCATGTGCCGTATCTCGCGATAGGTCTGGCTGTGCAGGGTACTGCTCGAAGATGGCCGATTGAGACGGAGCAGGTCCGGCATGGTGATCGAGCAGTGTGGTCTGCTGTGTGAAATCGAAGTCCTTGCCTGCTCACAATAAGAAAAAGCGGTATCAATCGAATCAAACATGAAAAACTCGCCAACGTCGCCAGTTCCACCAAATGTCTCGTCATTCAGTTCATCGCCACCTTCCTGAAGAGCATCGCCTAGTCCATCATAACTATCCTCACCCCATGTGTAGACGGCGAGATCCTCATCCTGTCCCCCCTTTACTTCCAAAAACCTTTGTTTTTCCTGTTGCTGCCGATCAAACCGGAAGAAAGACATAAGAGATGGACGGAGTCATCTATTTTCCTGCGGACCTGCACACGATGTCAAAGCCTTCCAACCCAAACAAGACCATACAAATCCAATCCAATCACACAATTTACAACAATTGCTCTACGCTCTACTCAATACTGTTCGTGAATTTCCTCTAGAACGTCCAAGATGGTACTTGCACTCCACGCCTGCGTGGCACAGGAGTCATAACAAAACGCCCCGTCCTTGTTCGTCAACTCGGGTAGCCCAGCCCAAGGATCATTGCTGATGTACGCTCGAGGAGCCCGAAGAATATTGTAGATGTGGTGTAAAGTGTCAGTTGGGTTCTGATGAGGCATTCAGAATCAAAAATTAGATGTTGGTTATCCCACTTACTTCCGCGCCTGCTCCGTATCTCGAATCGAAACACAAATAAGCTCGCAGGAAGTAACCCAAGGGCCACCCCCACTCGGGACCCTGAAGTTCTGTTCAATTCGCGTGACTGCACTCTTTGGATCCACTAACCTGGTGGTAGTTTCTGCCTTTTGCAACGGCAGGATCGTCAGAGTCATTCGCGTTGTCGTAGAACGGGCGATATTGCAAGTCGCGTGGATCAAGCGTTTTCATTCCCAGTGGTCCCCGGAGGACTTCATCTGCAAGTTTCAATGCAACGAGTGCGTGCTCGGGGTCGAAAAGCTCGGGTGCAACCGTCATGGCAATGGGAAAGTTCGACCTGAATTGGTAGTCTGACCACTCCCGGCCAGGCCCCGATCCGAAGACATCCTTGTAGATTCCACGACGATTAACGAGCGTCGGATCGATGGAATACTCCTTGTCTTCCGAGGCATCTAAACATCGGATTAGTGGGTATACGAAAGACCAAGGCGCCGACTGACCAAGAGGCACATAATACGACCTTTCAAATGAGTGCTGAATCAAGTCGTCCCACTCTCGATAGGTAACTAGACGTCGTTTCCCTTCCACTGCGTCGCCAACTCGTTCAGAGGGAAAGCTTGCGGGATTTTGGTGGCGCACAGACTCACCTCCGGCTTCAACTCCTTCGAAAGGGAACCTCCCACTGCTCGATAGGCCGTCCAGCCACCTCAGTGTGCTCTTCAACAACCCTGTAATCTCAACAGGTGCGCCATCTCGCGGGGTCCCAGGTACTCCCTTTGTCCCTGCCTTCTCTGACTCGCCCATTTTGTCCATCCACGTACCACAGTTCCACGCACTTCCGCCCAGAATCAGGCCCGTCTTCCAATCGACGTGAATGTCAATGTTAAATGCCTCATCGCGCATCTGCATGTCGAGGTTGGGACCAGCATTGTGTTCGCGGAAAGAAATCCCATCTGCGTGACGTTGTAGCACCTCCTGGATAATTTCTGCGATGGTACTGGTATCAGAATAAGCGCGCGGATCGTCCCAGGGTACCCAGGTATCGTCTTTAGGGAAGCGGCGCTTCACAGGCTCGTCAAGGAGTGCGGGACCGTCTGGGGCCTTCTGAACATAATCCTGGATATTTTGGAGCATCCACCAAGGTGAATCACGCGAGTTGTACCTGGAAAGGGAAATCAGGAGTGGCGTATTTATGGAAGGAGATACATACCTCGGATTACGAACCGAGTCTAACAGATTCGGAATCAGACCATGCTTTAGTGTCGACGCAAACGCCAAAATATGCATCTTTGCAGATTCGAAATTACCGGTCGTCAAAAATAGTCCACGTAGCGAGATGAACACGTCCCTGCCCCAGCACCTTGCCCAACCGGAGGCAAAGTGCGGCAGGCCCGCAGCTAGCGAAGGGACGCTTTTGACAGGATCCAGCGAGGCCGACTGCACGCGCCCATGCATTTGCAACGAAACCATCGCCAAATCTTGAGTGAACGAATGGCCAGAGGAAATAAAATCGGAACACTGCTCGATAGCTACGTGGCGGGCCGCTTTGTACGCTTCTGAGACTACGATGGCGAAGTACTTCGGGCGAAGGTAAGGTGGTACCGTCGTTTTGACGAGATCAAACCGTTCCTTGAACCATTCGGCGGCTTGCTGCAATTTTGGAAACGTATTCGCGTGTCTGAAGAGCCGTTTAGATATGTAGTCCAACGCCCAAGTCCCGTCTCGCAGATGACCACAGAGGGAGTGCCCCAGATCGTTATACTGTATGACGGGCTTCAAGGGGTGCATCCAACCCTCCAGACCACAGTACTTGAGTTTTCCAGAACCAGGAATGTCGTAGACGCTTATTTCGCCACCAGTAGCGTCCATTTCTTCCCCATCGGCTCGGTATAATAAGACGTTCAAATCGACGAGGTCAAGATCTTGGAACGCGTCCTCCGCTCCGGAACTGCAGAGCTGGTCCAGTGTGGGATCCAGGCCCTCGAGTTGTGTCTCAAAAACCATGATACTACCAGGTGGAAAGTAATCAGGCACGACAATCTCCGAATATGGGCCCTGATCGTCACGTCCCCACACCGGGGATACGGTTCGAAGGTGCACCAACTTCGACGGGATGCCAGTGAGGGTGTTTGGAACAGAAACAACTTCGGTGAATTCTATACTCGCCCCAAAAACGAACTTCGCGCTTGATCCACGAAGGCGGATTGGTTCAACTGCCTGGTTGTCAGTATAAAAGACACCGTACGCAAAAATAGACTTACTGAAGCCACGGTCCTTCGAGCCTCGGGAAGCAGGATATGCTGTGTGCGCTACGAGAAGGTAGCCTTTCTGAGTACCTGGTTGCACACGATGCATAACAAGATACTGCGAGGACAATAAGTCAGCTAGTAGTACGTGCAGAGCAACAGTCGACCTGGCGCACGTCGTTCTCTTGGTGGAAGTGACCTTCCTCGAATCCGCCAAGGACCATCTCCCGATGCAGACTATTTAACAGCCTCTTTGCGATCGCGATCCCTCCGCGTCCAAATTGTTTCCCCGCGGGATCGCCAAGTCCGACAAGCTCATATAATCTACTCTCCCGGACGAGCTCTAGTAGCCGTGGATATACCTCATCGTAGCCTTTCACACTACCTGTTGCGCACCAGGAGAACGCGACAATGGCAGCTGTCGAAAGTGTATCTTCTGCCGACCGCTTGCTGGCAGTTGACTCGTTGTCGTGTGTCTGGTCGTATAACATCGCATGAGGTAGCGAGCCAACGATCGGCGAGATGACGCATGGTCGGATGGGCCCACGGCCTGAGACAGTTGGAGAGGCAATATAGGAGGATGATGTAAGACAAGCGCCGTCCATTGAGCCGAATGGTTTCCCGAGGCCATAGCGCCAGGTGATGCGAGAGAACTCCTTAGGATCCCCTGCGTTTCCAGCTTCACGAACGAGGGTGTTGATGCCAAGCCTGCTCACGAATAGAGTATCCATGTCCTCACTTCCAGTGAACAGCTCAGCGACGACATAAAGATTAGGATTGACCGTACGCGCGCGGTCAAGGAGAGTTGTGCCAACGTGTAGTGGGGTCGAGTGGCAGTTATCAAGTCGGAAACCAGTAAACAGGCGTGCCAGGGAAGTCACGTATTCGGTCATATGCTCCCAAAGAAATGGCGAGTCCTCAGGAGACGAACCGTAATTGAGCTTTACGCAATCGCCCCAAGCGATGACCGTACGCTGAAAATAAGCTTTAGAAGGAAGGAGAGCGAAATTGGCGAGAGGGTCCGCGTCCCACAACCACCCATTTACGGCGAGAGAGTACTTGAGGGGTTCCTTCTCGGCCCCAGGAATACGAGCAAAATAGGGCTCCATGATCGGAGACCTATAGTTGATTTAGCTCTCGTCGCGGAAAAAGGACTTGGGTACTGACTTCCTGGTAATTTCACCTAGCTTTGGACCGTGATCATCGAGACGGCTGTACTTCAAGCGATTCTTGATCTGCACCAGGGAAATATTAACATCCTCCTCCCACTCCTTGTAGAGCGGCACGTTCAACACGTCCACGACTTCGCCCCAAGCATTTGCGAGATCTGCTTCACTCCCACGTGCGGCTAGGACAAAACCAGCCGCGACGGCACCATCTACAGTCACGCCGAACCGTTTCCCATATTTTGACAACCCCTGGAGGAATTCCCCATTACGGTACGCGCGAAAGATTGTTGCAAGTTCGGCTGCGCTCTTGCCTGTGACGTCAGGTCCATCCCATGGCTTGATCTCACCAGAAGAGAGGGCCACCTGAACCGTTTCCTTCTCTTTCTTGACGTCGAGGACATAGTATTGCCAGAAGTTGAACTGCTGGATGTAGTCGTGGAAGGCATCTAAGAGGAGTTCTACATCACCCATTGACGTGACCGCAGTAGGTAAACCGTGATCCTTGAGCGAAGCAGAAAAATCAAGAATAGCGTCATCGAGCTCAAGAGCGGGAACAAGGTGTGGGAAATTGAGGGGACTGTATCCTGTAAGGTGGAAAGATCTTGAGTCATTGTAAGATACGACCGAAACAGTTGACTGACCAGCCTCTGGGTGCTCCTCAAGCCAAACACTATTATTAGCTGTATGATTGAGGACTACGTCGGTCAGGTGGAGGAGACCGTATCGGTCACGGGCGAGGCTTAGCACTTCCTCCATCTTCGCGACGCCGCCATCGTCTTCAACGGATGGGGGGTCACTAAACATGCTCGGCTCATAGCGGAGCTGGTCTTTAATCGAGTAAGGCGAGTCGCTTTCACCGCGTTCCTGAAGCGGCGTCCAGTGTAACATATTATACCCTCTATCACTAGCCTCTTGGAAAAAGCCTGACCACTTGGACACGGGACCCATCCATTTTGAGACGGTGGTAAGAAGAGAGACAGCGGAGAGAGGGAGGTTGATAATCTCATCCTTGATCACCGCGCCGTCATCGGCGGGTAGTAAATGCTGCGAGTCACTTCCGAGAATTGGCGTTCGTGCCTTAATTCGGAGGAGTGGGTCGATGTTAAAGTAGCCATCTCTGCCAGTAATGCGATTGCCGGGAATCACATCGTCGTACTCGACCCAATAAGCAAAGGCGCCGGCATGGGATATAGGAAGGTCAATGTGGATAGGTTTTGAAACGTTCGTGGGAAGCCTGTGGATACGTCTTTAGTTTCATACCGAGCGAAAGGCACCACACGTGCTTACTTTCGTTCGGTGAACTTATTGCGATCAAACACGCCGCCGTCGAGGGGGAAATTGGTTTTGAACACACCGTTCCTAGACGCTGGAGTACCCGCTTCCAGCGAGACGCGGAGAATATACGGAACATCTGCGGGGGGGAGACGTATGTACTGCGCAAGGGTTATCAGTCTGACAGAGCATATATTCAGGTCGAACTACCTCGCGACTCTTGCTTGGCCCTCCATCTGGTTCTAATGGTAGCTCATATACACGAACAGGTGCTTCGCCGTGCTTTATCGACGACTCGAAAAAGTCTATTCCTTCATCCGCGGGTGTCTTTGCGATTGTGGGCGATGAGCCTGCCGATGAGGAAGGGGTGTGGTTGTTCGCAGGAATAGTCAAGGTAGGGTGGTGGGGAAGTGGGATGACCAATTTTGATTTGATCTTTGCTGCGGTCATTTGAGCGGAAATAGCGGCGGGCGGGTGGAGGGTAGAAAGAAGGGAGGAAAGTTGAAGTTAGGTCTTATAGGATGGTCTGGCGTCCGCTGGCATCCCAACTTGAATGCTAGGATGATGACCTTGACGTCATTCCAGCTCACTTATCTAGTCGCATCGCCCCCGGCGCCTGAAATCAGAACCAGAGTCGATGTATCGACACGTCACTAGGCCTGGATTTCGGGTGAAAAAAAGGGTACAGAAAGTTATGAATCATCCTCCCCAAGCATTTCCCTCGTTCTGCTGTAGGCGCCTGCCGCGCCGCTCGGGCGTCTGAAACAAGTTCGGATTTGGCACCCGTCCACACACAAATGGGCTCGCTTCTTTCGCGTTGCTCCCGCTCCAGAGTCACCTGGCCAAAAAAGTCCGCACAGGTCGTAGTCCAGAGACGAGGCCCGCTCAACGATACAGAGCCAGAGAAGATCTCGCTCCGTACGCTAATCGAGACTCGTTGTCCAAGCGTACTTACACCCTTCAAGGCAGCCTGGTGGCTTTTCAAGTATGTTCTCGGTCTTCTCCCTTGTTGCCCCTCCTCACTCGGAAAACCTGCAGTGGCCACTTGCAGACCGGCTATACTGTCGCCGGGGATTTTTCTCAAGCAGATCCAGTGGTGTATGACAGGTTCGTCATCACTGTCCCTTCTTTGGACGGAATGATTATGATTTGCACAGGAAGCTCCTCAGACTCAAAGACGGCGGAACTCTGTATGTGCATCCTGTTGAAATGTCAACCACTAACCAACTTATTTTCTGCAGCGGGGTTGATTTCACACCACCAGCCGCCGCTGGACGCGTATTCGACAAAACAACCCCCGTCATTGTTGCTCTGACTGGTCTCACAGGCGGTGCGCTGATGAAGCATTGTACTCAGACCCGGTCGTTTCTGATCTAATTCATAGGTTCGTATGAATCATATGTTCGCAACATTATCGCTCCTGTGGTAGCACCGGTAGAGGAAGGTGGCCTTGGATATCGTGCTGTGGTTGTCAACTTTCGAGGCTGTACGTGACTTTTGTTCAAGAAAGTTTGCACGCCATCTCAGGCGTGATTAGGTGCCGGGGTGCCCTTGACAAGTCCTCAGCTCTACGGATTCGGTCACACGGACGACATTCGACAGGCGATCTTTTATATCGCGCAGTTATATCCCCATGCACCTCTCCTCGGACTCGGATTCTCTCTCGGTGCCAACATATTGACGAGGTATGTTGCCGAAGAAGGCGAATCGTGCCGTCTTGTCTCGGCGTGTGTACTCGCTTGTGTATGTATCCACTCACTTTTTCACGTTCGTTGCTGATTCACGAGTTCAGCCCTGGGATATAGTCAAGTCGGGCCATACGTACGTTCTTGAAACACCTTCCACCTTTCCGCAACGACCTACTGACACGCTTCTTGCCCAGTCTGGAGGATGACTGGTTTGCCCGCCGCGTGTACTCCAAGAGCCTCGGAACCAACCTCAAGAGACTTGTCGATAGTCACAGCGACTCCATCCGCCAGTTCCCCGATTCCCGCTTTGCTCAAGCTCTCCCCGCTCTGATGTCGCACTCGCGCCTCACGATGCTCGAATTCGACTCACTCATCTCCGTGCACTCCGCGGGCTCCTCTCCGCCATTCCCATTCAACGACGCCTGGGCATACTACGCGTACTCGTCGAGCCACGACAAGCTCGACACGATCCGCGTACCCTTCCTGGCGCTCAACTCGCACGACGACCCGATCGCTCAGTGTGCGCCGGAGGATTACGACCGGAACGAGTGGTTCACGCTCGTCGTCACCCGTGGAGGCGGTCACATGGGCTGGTTCCAGTCTGGTAAAGCGGAGAATCGCTGGGCCAGGCAACCCGCACTCGAGTGGTTCAAGGCCACGGGAGAAGGTATACGCTTGGAGCCCAGAAAAGCAAAGTCGATCGAGTGGAGAGACGGCTGGCTGGTAGAGGATGGGAACGACGATCTTGGTTGTCAAGAGATTGCAGATAGTGGAACGATTGCGCCCAGTCAAAACGGCGATTTATTGGCCGGCCTGTAGAGTGACTGATTTTTCTACAGTATTTAGTCATCCCATATCGTACAGTGTCAATAACTGGGCTATCGCATCTCTTTGCTAGAACGAACACCCACGCGCTAGAACCCGCGTGGTAAAAGCAAGCTGTTAAGTGTTGCCGATGTGTGAGAAGTTGACGTCTCATCGCGCAACCCCACGTGGCGAATTGGCCCACGTTTCCGGAGCAGAGTGGATTCCACCGCGAGCAGGAAGCGAGGATTACAGCATATGGGTTTCAACCAGCCCCGGTGCCTAGTCGTGCGCCTGCGCCGGCGGCACCGATGCTCGATGAACCCCCCTTCATCAAGGCGGTGGCGAACAGATCTCGACAGGTCCGTAGGCGCTCTCTTCGTACGACGAACCAGGATCCGGCATCGGACGGTATGGCTAAGGGAACACCAAGCATGCTTGCTTCTGACGCCAAACGAACGCTTTTGGCCATCGAATCGATCTCTTCCTCCGAGTCAAGATCGGCAAGGTTCTCGGCACCGTGTTCATCGTCTGCCCTCGCGTTGTTTCCGGAAGAATGGGTGCTAGCACCTCCAGTAGCGATCGCCGCGTGCTCCACCTTCTTTTTCTTTTTGGTAGATGACTTGAGTTGCTCCAGTTGCGCCTCCGCACCCGGCTTGCTGAGATCGATCCCTTTCCTCTTCGCGAGCTCCTCTAACTCTCGTTGTTTCCGTTCGCGCTTTTCTCGTTCCTTTTTCTCCTTGCGCTCTTTCTTACTCTCGCGCTTGACCGGCTCGACCCAGTTTGGGTTATGAGCACGGTTCCACTCGAGCAAAAGTTCGTCATAATCCTTCGAACGCCCTTTGACGGCCCGTTTTGCACCCATGGAGTGTGACTTGCAGGTGAGCGAGCGGGAGCACGGTAGGTTCTTGTCATTGATGACGCCACAGTGTCTGTCGGGATCAAAAGGACCTTTAAACCGTCCCTTTGTGACCTTGGCTGCGGCCTTTGCTTTCTTTGACTTTGGGGCGTTCGGATCGTTCGGATCGAAATCCTCTCCTTTGCGCTTCTTTCCCTTTGCTTGAACACGAATTAGTCGATAGATAGAGGGCATTGACGAGCACCCACCATCATCGGCCTTTCCTTTGGAACCGTTCTTCTCAAAGTCGTACTTCTTGCAATTCTCTAGAACACTGTAAACAAGCAGCCATACGATACGACGAAGCGAAGGCACCTGCATGTTCCGCAACGGCACTGCGCAGAATGGGTTTCGCGCAGTCCTTACATTGCACGATGCCAAACTCGGAGGTGCTTTTGAGGGGATCTGCGCCGAAGATCTTCATGTCGCGGGCGGATAGCCATGACGTAGGTGGAGGTAAAGCAGACAAGGACAGAGAAGGCGAAGAAGGGGGAGGAGTAGGAGGTAAGTTCTCGAAGGAGAATGGCGCAGGAGACGGGGAGTGTTTGAGCCTAAGCTTTAGGGACATCTGTGAAGCTATAGTGAGGTCGGTCCTCGTTGGGAGAGCTGTGGAGAGTAACGCGTGACAGATTGTGACAGATCCTCGATCTTCCATTGATAATTGATTTGTAAGGGTGAAGATAAGTGCCGCATTGCGCCCATAACCCGCTCTAATTCAGTCGCGTTGTTTTCTGACAGGGATTCCCTGCGCGTCGAGGCATGCCGTTATGCCTGCGTTGCCGACACCCTGTCTAGACACACACCCCGAGCCGATGACAGGAATTGAATTTTCCTTAACGGCCCATACTAGTTGGTAACTTAGATCCCGCTCACCTATGCTTCCGCTCATAAATAAATCCTCTCCGTCTTCTACAACTCCTCACTCGCTTCGCTTCCTTCGGCTCTGATCTTTCTGCTGTGGAAAATGTTGCAAACGACTCGAAGACTCGCTCCGTTCAAGTTGGATATCATTATCGTTGGTGGTGGTTAGTTTCTTGGTCTTGCGCCGGCCGTATATCTGCTTAGCTCTTCTAGCACTTGCTGGATTATCGACTGCTGTTGGTCTTGCTCTGTCTGGTCATAAGGTTCGCGTTCTCGAGAAATGCTCGAGGTTGGGGGAAGCCTCTGGGGGTATACGCGTTCCACCAAACGTGACAAAGGTACTCCAGGAATGGGGTCTCGAGGAAGAACTAAGAAAGACGGGATCTCTCCCACGTGACGGGTCGAATCTCTGGGATTGTAAGTTCTTCGCCGTTCCATACATGTAATGCCTTACCGTAATGCTAATCCTCAAACTCAGTCGAGACCGGCAAGCTCATCGGGTACCTTGAGTGGGCAGAGCCTGTAATTCAAGACACTGGCGCCAAGTTCTACATGATGCGCGTGAGTCCAAGTCATCGGGCTGTCACTTTGGGAATGACGTACTGATACGTGCGGCTGCAGTACAGTGACCTCCACAAAATTTTGTACGACGCTGCTATACGAGCAGGGGCTGAGGTGATATTCAACGCTGACGTACGTCTGGCCTCGCCACCTGCTCAGGGGACGTCCGATGGAAGGCCTTCGGTGCAATTGCGTAACGGCACTATCCTGCGCGCCGATATGATAATCGGCGCCGATGGTCAGTTCAGCACAGTCCGAACTTCCTTTCAGGGAAAACGCATCGAGCCTCGAGCGACGAAGACCGTCGTGTTCACGGGGTATATTCCAATGAAAAGGCTTTTGGAAGATGACGCTCTCCAGGCCGACAAGTTTGCGTTCTCGTGGGTGTATTGGCTCGGCCCACGTAGGGCTGTTTCGGGTGAGTCAATTTATATCTGTACCTGTTGGCTATATGCGACGTTACCTGCCATTCACCACGTTTTAGCTTATCCCATTGTGAGTCTTGGAAAGCGCGGAAGCCCATTCAGACAAGCGTTGAACCTCGTTCCAGGCTCACGACCGAGAATTTGCTGTCCACATATATTGGGATCGAAAGGACCCTGATGCACCGGAAGGCTGGATTCCCAATGTGCCGGCCAAGTCACTAAAGCTGTCCGATACGACTTCGGATGATAGGTACGATTGGTCCAAATCTAGATTAGTTCATAGCTCACCAGACTCAATAGACTCGCTGGGGTGTTTGAAAAAATCGACGTACTTTGCTGGCAGCGACATCGGGACTGGCCCGACATTGAGAATTGGTCTGATGAATCGGACCGCATTGTTCTCGTGGGAGAGTCCTCGCGTCCGCTCATCGTTCGTACTCCATCTCTTCCTCTGTGCACATGCTAAGAACGACTCTAATTCTTCGTAGCCCTGCAGCACGCAAAGCTGTAGCTTATCCGTCGAGAGTGCCGCGGTCTTCAGCACGCTCCTTTCGTACGTTCGCGGATTTGATCACATTCCACTTTTGGTAGGAGCGTACGAAACTATCCGTCGAGATCGCTCGGAGTTCCTGCACCAGATTGAATTGACGCATGTCACGCAAACTATGTTCCCCCCTGGACCTGAAAGGACGGCGCGGAACGACGAAATGGGGATGCTTTTGGATGCGGGGCAGGCGGTATGGGGCGACGATGCGTACCTGGGTCTGTGGGGGCAGCTGTGTGAGGTCTGGGCGTATAACGCCTTTGATGCAGCAGATGACTGGTGGGTACAGTGGGGTGCCCTTCGCGAGCGGTCCTTGACTTCACACGACCCGAGTGTTGAGTCTCTGTTCCGCCCGATCGAAGTAGGCGTCAATGCGCGTACAGACGTAACTCGCGATTTTTTACATTGAAGAAGATGGACAAGTGACTAGCTAAATAAAGCGATGCTGGGCCCAAGTTGTACCTACCGTATCAGTTACAGAGTAATCGTTGTCTTTACGTCGTTTTGTTATTGAGCTGCCTCATGTATCCCGCGTGACGCCACTAGCGATCTACAGTATCTTTTAGCTGCCACCCGAACGCGCTTATAGGTATTGCTCCCGAAGAGACGCCACTTGTTCCTGTGTGGCCGCTCGTGCCGCCAGTTCCACACTTACCAAATCTCGCCTCATGGATGCAGTAGAGAGGGCCAACACAGAACGGCAGAAGAGATGGTGCGTCTTCCCCGGCTCAAAGGTAGCCCCAACCCAACGTAACCCACAGGGTCAAAGACCAGAAAGTTGGAGAGGGAACATATGCCGTCGTCTATCGGGGTGTGTAGCCTTTCTTTCTGCGTTGGTGACGTGGTGGTATTGAATGCTGGGTCGCGACCGCAGGACGAGAGCTCGCGACGAGTCGAAAGATTGCCATAAAGAAGATCAAAGTTGGTCAATTCAAGGATGGTCTCGACATGTCTGCCGTGCGGGAGGTCAAGTACCTGCGTGAACTGCATCATCCAAATGTCATTGAAGTAGGTACGCCGTATACTCCATCCCTTGACCACTCCGTGCTTAAGACGATGTGAAAGCTTTTGGATGTGTTCTCCTCAAAGACCAATCTGAATCTTGTGCTCGAGTTTCTCGATACAGACCTGGAGTTGATCATCAAGGACCGCTCGCTGGTCTTTCTGCCTGCAGATATCAAAAGCTGGATGGCCATGATGTTCCGCGGTCTTGAATTCTGCCATCGAAACTCTATCCTGCATCGAGTGCGCGTCCTCCCCCTTCTCCCCCACCGCCTCTCTCTCACATTCCTTGCAGGATTTAAAGCCAAACAATCTACTCATAGCCTCAGATGGTCAGCTGAAAATAGCTGACTTTGGTCTCGCCCGAGACGTTGCGGACCCGGGATACAAGATGACCTGTCAAGTGATCACGCGGTGCGTTGCTGCATTTTCGCCCCTTTTGCGCCCCCTTCGCCCTTCCGCTTCCCCGCGCCTTTCATTAACCGTGCCTGAACAGATGGTACAGGCCGCCGGAATTGCTGTTCGGTTGTCGGTATTACAGCACCCCCGTCGACATCTGGTCCGTCGGCTGCATATTCGCCGAGCTGATGCTTCGCACGCCGTACCTCCCCGGCGAAAGCGACATGGACCAGCTGAAGACCGTCTTCCGTGCGCTCGGCACGCCGACCGAAGAGGAATGGCCGGTATGTTGTGTTGTGTGCGCTTCGAATTAACCATTATTTTTTACGAACGGACGCAACGCCACAGGGCCATACCAAACTACCAGACTACGTATTAATCGGGCAATTTCCAAGGACGCCGCTTCGTGACCTCTTCACCGCTGCAACCGCAGACACCCTGAATCTGCTCAGCAAGTGCATTATCTATGAGCCCCGGAAACGGATCAGCGCCAAAGATGTTCGTCCCCCGCGCGCCCTTCTAGACCTTTCTTCTCTGACTGATACACTACCACCAGGCTCTTAGCCATCCTTACTTCTTCGCCCTCCCGTATCCAACACATCCCTCCAAACTCCCAAAAACCGTCACACAGACCGCTGCGGCCGCTTCCCGGCCACTCGACGAGGTCGACGGGAATGTCGGACCCAATGGCGTGAAGGCCGCTGTGCCGCCCGGCGGCAAAAAGCTCAAGCGCAAGCTGAGTGAGCGAGAGATATCGCGCAATATCGCGCGCAAGCTCGATTTCACGGCCGCTTAAATTTTGTTCTTTCTTGTTTTTCTTCGTGGCAATCAAACCGGGAGAGGAATATTGCGGGAGTGCGCTTCTGGCGCACTCATCCGCTTGCAGGACGATTTTCCATTCCATTGGACGTCGTCCGTCACCTAATCATCGTCCTTACCAAGTACAGACAAGAGGAAGGGACACAATGCCAAAAAAAAAATTGTAGACTATGCAGCTTACGAGTATAATGTGTACGTGTGCAGTGCAACTATAATGGAAGGAAAGGAAGTAGACAAACCGGTTACTGGACAGCAAAGAAGACGGATGAGAGGATAACATACGATAATCAATAGGTCGAGGTGGGAAAAAAAGACTGCCCTAACTATCTACGCTCTCGGCTCCTCGCAAGAAATGCATTTAGTCTTGGTCGAGTCGTTGTCGACCATGCAGACTTTGCAAGTCCATGTTCCCTGCGCTTTCGTCGGCACCTTCATCCCTGCAGCCGCCCAGTTGAATCCACCTGATGGTGGTACTACCGGCATGGAAAGAGGTTCGGGCGCCGTGGCGAGACCAGGTTTTGGCTCCTCGCAAGAGACACATTTCACCTGAGCGGCATCGTTGTCCACCATGCAGACTTTGCACGCCCATGTCCCCGGAGCTTTCGTCGGCACCTTCATTCCCGCAGCCGCCCAATTGAAGCCACCACTCGTGGGTGCAGCCGCCGGCTTGGACACCGCTGCGCCGTTTGTCGTGGCGGAGGAATCGGGTCGCGGCTCCTCGCATGCGACGCACTGAACCTTGGCGGAGTCGTTGCTGACCATGCAAGTGCCGCACGTCCACGAACCGGCAGCTTTCGCGGGCAGTTTCATCCCCGCAGCCTCCCAGTTGAAGGTCGACTTTGCTGCAAAAAAGAACGAGAAAACTGGGAGAGAAGACGGTTCCGCGGCAGAAGCGGTGCTGCGCTCCTGATCGTGCTTCGACGAAGAGTCTATCGTGGGCACGTCAAAGGAGAACGACGGCAGGAACGCCAAATCGAGCGAAAGTGCTGCAGCCTTTGCATCCTTGGGAACTGATTTCGATTCTGTGCTCGAACTGGGTATTGGAGGGCTCGCAACTTCCACGCTTGTCGCAGGAGCTAGCCGACTCGGGACGGCAGGTGGTTGGGGCTTTATTGCAGGCGGCGGTTCGTGTGGCTGCTGCGCTGGCGCGGGTGCAGAGTGATGGAACTCGGGCTTAGCGGGCGGTGGAGAGTCAGGATCGCTCTCGGCAGCAAAGCCGAAGCGAAGTTTAGAGGGCTCCTTCGGCGCAGATGATTTGAGCGGGAACGGTGGTTTGGGTGTCGCGCCGGCTACATTACCGTTTGTCGTAGGTGTTGTTTTCTTAGGTTGGGACTCTGGTGAGTCATCGCCAGGGTGCGCGTTTGTGGGGGAGGTGGGTGAATGCATGTCGATATCCACAACTTCCTCTACGGTGGGTCTTAGCACCCTCTGCCTTTTGGGGGTAGGTATGTCTGCTTCCCCATTTCCCTGCCCGTTGGTAGCAACATGATTTGCATTGACACGGGGAGGAGACGGAGATTTGAGCCGTGCGCTGCGCCTAGGAGGCTCTGAATGAGAAATGCCGTTTACTTTGCTCAGGGGGGTCCTTCCGATGTTAGGAGGTGGGCGGGAACGCTTGCTTCCCTGTATACAAGATCAATGAGAATGAATGAGTAAGGCACGTGTAACACACTACTGACCGTTGGCACCGTGGCCTCGACGATCGTCTGATGACTCAGATTCACATCTGTCTTCTCCGTTGGGGGTTCCTCCGGAGCTTTCCGCTTCTTCGCAGGTTTCTTTTGCATAGAGGGTTTGACTGGGCTAGCAGTCTGATAGGGATTCGAAAGGTCAGGCTTCTTTGGCGGTGTCACTTCCTTGATGAGCTCCGCCATAAAATTCGCTGCACGAGTAGGCTGGCTCTGCTTGGAAGGGGGCGAGGAATGCGACGACGACGAAGAGTCCCCTACGCCCCAAGTGTTGCGCAGAGGAGAGGGTACTGCGGGGGTAGTAGGTTTTGGAGGCACCGAGAGACGGAGCCGTGGTGTGGCGGGGACGGCGGTAGACTTGTCAGGGCTCGAGTCGTTCATGGAGGTATAAGATGATGAACCGCTGGAAGTGGACATTGCGGAAGAATCGGCACGAGTTTGTTCACGTGGCTGGGCCAAGGGCAACGACTCGCCGGTGACATGAGGTGTGGGCGGTTCGATGGCCGTATCTACACGTCGCCGCTTAGCTTCCGTTTTGTGAGGTGATGCTTCTGGTGCAGAAAGCTTGATTTTGGAGGGAGTGGGCCGTGGTGGACCGAAAGCAGGACTCTGATGGCGGTTACGTGGGCGAGCGCTCCCTGCGCCTTGCCATTTGTAAACACCGTTAGGGTTCCTTGTTAACGTTCTACGAGGAGTCTGTTGTGATGAGGGGGTAGGAGATCCAACGTTAAAGGCCGGAGTTGTGCCGCGGCTGGGAGTAGGGCTAGCGGAGAACCGGAAAGGCTGTGCATCGTCATCTGTGAGAGCTCATCAGACCTAGGGGTTTCGGCCGAGGAAAATGCGCGTACCTTGTACGCTGTCCTTCAAAAGAGATACCAAACCGACGTATTCGACGTGATGTAAGGGCTTGTCAGAGCGGTCACGCAAATACTGTTTGACGGTCTCGAGTGTCTCAGCTGGGGACTGTGAAGTGACGTTCAACCGGGGTGATTCGAATGGGGTAGACGGCTTGAAGGGAGATATCATTTCTGCTGGTTCTGGGACGAGACTTGAAATAGGTAAGGTCGACGCGACCGACTGGGGTTGTCGCGTAGGTGTCAACGGAGACTGAGGTAGTCGTGGTGGTTGCGGCTGTTGGGCTAACTGAGAGGCATAAAATTGCACGTCGGATTTGAGTTGGAAGGAAGTAAGTATATTATGACGCACTTCACGACCGCGTTGTAATAGAACGTCAGCGGGACGCGATCCCCCGTCCCCGGATTCTGAACCATCAGAGGACTGTTTCTCGTCATACTGCGCATCCTCTTCAGAAAGGTCATCCTTCAGTTCTTCTGATGACTTTGAGCGACGCAGGGGGTTTAAATAGCTGAAAAATGTTGACAAAGACCAGGACTACTGCAGATGTGAGATGATTGAGAGCATGAAGAGTGGTGGAGTGAGTACGGACTGATTTCTTGGGCTTAGCGTTGGGTCGTTTGTATGGTGAAGAAAGCTGACTTCTTGCAGCGCGACGATCGGTACGCCTTACCGCGCTCATCTTTGGAGGAGGTGAGGATAGAGGGAGAGAAAGACAAGGAGGAGGCGAACAAGACCAGGTGGACTTGACCTTCGCCACGGGTCAACGGTCCTTTCGGCTATTCCCGGTGTAATACTTTCCCACGTGCGCCACAGCGAGCTGCGACTGCCACAACCACAACAACAAAATGCCAGACAAAGTCGTCCAGTCGCCTTATCCTCTAATAGATGCCGACCCTCACTTCTCGAGAGTCGTTCGTTATATGAGGCCCTCAGATTATGCCGTTTGGGCAGGCGCCACAGCCGCATTTCCCTCGGCCCTTTACTTTTGGGGTGACTTGATTCACCATCATACCCCGTGTTGCACTCACCTAGAACGCTCTCTCAGAGATGGCTGACTCTACAAAGTCGCGTTTGCGGCCTGCTCTGCGCCTCGGCGGCATGTTTGGTCTCATCGGTGGCTTCCTACTTGCCTATCAGCGGTCAAGCTGTGAGTCTGTATACAGTTGTACCATCGTCGTACTGACACCCGAGTTTGCCATCAAAGTCCGCTTCTGGGGGTGGTCAGAGAATAAGCGCGAGGAGGAGAGGGACTTTGCCGAGCTTAGCCAACTTGCGCGCGAAGGAAAACCGCTGTACGGAGAGTCTCATCAGCCACTCTGGGTCCAGAGCGCCGCGCACAGCAACTCGGGCTTCTCCCAGCTCAAATTCAGTGAGTATCTCGACAACCCAACCAGCTACATGCTTATCACACCCCTTCGCTGAAAGGTGTTTTTCCGATGTGAGTACTTCTTATTGTGCGAGTTAAGGTTTTGGACTGACCTCCTACTAGGTTCAACTTTGTCAATCACCCACACCATGGCACTGATCCTGCCAAGTATGGCGTGAAACCCACTAGCGAGGCGGCCGAGCAGTGAGCGGTAATCACGCGCTGTAGCGTACCTGCCCTTTATCAATTTATTGCTTGGGCACTCTTCTATGAGGGCCCAAATGGTCTCAATGAGTGCGCTGGGCTATAGATTGACGCCTACTTGGTCGAATGCAACAAGCTCACGAGGTTTCATACAGTTGTAATAGTTGGCCTTCATTCGTTTTAGCTGGGCGGCAATATCGCCCGGGCGTTTATCTCATCATCGGGGCTGTAAACCAACCAGAACGCATCCACTGATCACAATAGTAGTTGTGGTTGTCTCGTCCAATATCACCTAGTTGCGTTGTTCTCGCGGTTCGGTCTAGAGGGGTCTTTTGTCGGGCGTCGAGACCTCCGTTTCCATACGGCACACCGGGATTCCAGAATTTCGCTGAAGGGTTCAAAAATTGACATTGCGATTAGGAAGCAGGCACAAACTTGTCGCACGGGTGGGCGGCATGTCTCGCTGGAACCGGGCCGCGGAAATCACGCAACCATCCCTAGCGTCTATCTAAATCGATGAACCTCTTTGAGAAGAAGCTCTTAGGGGGCGTCACATCATTTAAACCGAAGTGAATGATCCGCTTGAGCGACAACGATGAAGGCAGGCCGATGTCCGCGCACACAACGTTCTGAGCTCGGGAACAGAGGCCTTCTTTGACAACGTAGTAGTGTGACATTGAAGGCGATTTCAGATAACAACCATCTCGCTCCAACATATCGGATCCATCGCCTGACTTCCAAACGTCCCTTCCATGCCATTATGGGGGTGGGGTTTATCTTTCATTTACTCCGTTTTTCTGATGGGGGTGTTGTCAGTTTGCTTTGCCCCGTGTCCCTCATTCTTCAAACGGAATCTGGCCCATCATTTGTCTCACGTTGTGGGGTACACAAGCAGTGCATAAAATATGAGAATGCCGTGACCAAGCTCTTCATGAATTTGATAAGGCATAAGCGACGCATACGCAGAAGGAAACGAAGTGTCAACACTGTCGCGACGGGACGTCTTTTACGCCTTCGTCTTGCCTCGTTTCCGTTCCCGCCCATCAGCAGCGTCCTCGTGCGAGTCTGGGACTTGGTCCTGCGCCGCCAGTTCCTTCCCTTGCGCCGTTGTGAGCGTCTCCCACATGACGTCGTTGATCCCCTTGGCGCGCGCGAGCTGTGATTTCAAGCGCGCCACCTCGTCCTCGAGCTCAGTCACGCGTCCATCCGGCGCCGCAGAAAGTGCATCGTTTGCCACGGTCGTATTTGGTCTGGGCTTGACGAAGAACTCCCAATCGCGAAGAAGCTCTTCTCGAGAGTACGTCGTGACGGACTCGTGCGTATTCTGTCGTAAGGCGCTCGTTGAATGAATCAGCGAGAAGAAGGAAGGAAAAAAAAAAACACACATTTCGTGCGTGGGGCAACATCATCGTAACCTCATGTGCTTCTCGCGTGCGTGCCTCGCGCATGCGTTGAAAGGGCGCTATTGGGAGGACCGGTATCCCACCATCCTTATCCCCGCCGAGCTGCACGTGGCCGACGAGGTCTGGCGGTTTGAGGAGAGCAGTCAGGTGAGTCACGGCGAGCCCTGCACCCGGGTGTGCGTTGATGGTGCGGAGGAGTTGGTGCGATGGAATATCGTACACGTGCACGTTCCCCAATGCAGTGCCAGCAAGCAAGAGCGCTCCGGTGAGTGAAAGGGAGAGAGCCGTGACAGGTTCTCTTTGGATTGTGTTCGATGAGATTGTATTGTGTGGGTGGGGTTGGGCGTTAGCGAAGTGAAGGGGTTACGCACCCAACAGATATTAGGCGCCTCTTGTTTGTGCTTGGGTCATCGTCCCCTGCCGACAATACGTCGTTGACGCCTGCGCCTCCGACCGCCTCAGCGATATACCCACCCGATTGGTTGGTCCTTGTGCGGAAAAGATTCACTTGGTGAATGGAGCCGTCGGTTGACGCAGCGAAGAAAAGGCGCTCAGTGAGATCCCATGCAATACATGCGACAGCGTGAGGAAATTGAAAAGTGGTTAAGAGCGATTTTGAGGAGAGGTCCCATATCTGTTGGGGAAATCAGTAAATCAATTGCCGTAAGGGTGACGAGCAGAAAGAGTGGGACGTGCTTTCACAGAGTGGTCGGTCGAAGCCGACAACACGCGGCAGGCTGGGAACGGACCGAAACCACAAGCGATGTCGGTGATTGGTAGAGTGTGGTCAGATAAGTTTGCATAGACTTCTGGGTTCTCGTTTTGGACACCGTCATCTAGTAATCTGTCAGAGAAACGAGATGAACGGTTGATTGAGGTGAGTGCGAGATTACGAGGTAATACGGTTGCCGACAAACCTAAAAATGGACCAAACGCTTATGCCAGAATCCTCGCTACCTGATAGCAAAGCTTCTCCGTCGGGGGTGAAGCGCAGTACCGTAACTTGGCGGTAATGCGCTTCCCATGAGTTGTACATTATCCCCGATGCAATCTGTGACAGATGAAGTTTCGGCATGGGAACAATTTCCGAGAGGAGCAGGTGAACAGACCTCCCACAGGTATATCCTGCCCTGGGGAGTACCGGCGGCGCAAAATTGACCTCGTCGGTCTACGGTTATGCATGAGAGGCGTTCCGGGAGAACGAATTTTTGTGAGATTTGATCCTTGATACGAAGAGCGTAAGAGAAATGACAAATGGAGGTTCCTGTACGAGGAGAAGCACTTTTTGGAAGCTGTAGACATTCAGGAGGGCCTTGTCCGGTTGTACGGCAAGCATGAGACCACCCTGTGCCTCCCGTGTGGGGATAAGCGCTGTGCAATTTTTTACAGCATTTGTGTGCTTGAAAGAGGCCAAAGATGCTCCAGACTGAATGTCATGAAATAGAATAGAACCATTGCCCGTGGGCTGTGAGCCAGGAGCAGGAGCAGAGGTGGTGACGATGAGTTCATGTAGCATTGTGAGAAGGAGGAGCGTGATCACGTGATTTGAGTGAAAGCTTTAGATCTGACTGGATCAGATCCGGTGTGTGTGCAGGTATAAAGTAACCCCG
>QFDV01000104.1:66797-90797 GCA_003315845.1 Lactarius trivialis
CACTTTGTTCCCTTCCTTACCCACCCTCTTTCTCTTTTTCTCAGCCCGTGGCGGGGTGCAGGCTACAGATGAGACTAGACCATCCATTCGGATTATCCGTCGATGGTCAGTCATGGCCGGTGAGATGGCACATATTGCCGCATGGTAAGGCGCCCATATCACTTCCATTGTATTATTGAGAGTTCCACGTCCCACACCCATTCGATGCGTGCCGGGTCGGTTGCTCTGCTGGGAATCGAGAAGCGAGCCCCACGGGATTGCACGGCTGGCGCCATTAGTTCGCTCGCGCTATCATCCCTGTTGGCACATGTGAGAAAGTCCCTTCTTTCCGTCGGCGATAGCTCGATGCCGGTCCCCAGGCTGTCCCCGTCGTGCAAGGCGCTCAGTTGGCAGCCTCGAGAGTACCAATGAAAATGTCAAATCTTGATTTCGGAACCGGGGTTCGAGTGCAGGATGATGCCGAGGAGTTCTTTGGTGGGTGAAAGGCCGTCGAAAAATGTATCGTGAATTGAACGGGCTCTTTTTTTTTTTTTTTTTTGGCAATGAGCCGTCTTGTACTCCCGGGTCGCGCGGGGTGACGACTTCTCAGCAAGGTATGATACAAAGGCTCTTTATTGCATTACTTCTCAACGCCGCACCACTATATAGCGGTCATTGTATACTAATAACTCTACTTCCACCTCTCTCCCCATCCGATTCACTTCCCTTCGCACCCCCAGCCGTCTAAGCTATGTGTTATGGTGGGCCTTGGCGACACAAGACAGGACTATACGAGGCATCGTCGGAGGCGGGGGAACAGAAAGAAGTAAAAGAGTGCAGCAAACGCGCGGGAAGGGATCGTGGATAGTAGCAGTATGGGGGGATGGGAGTGGGGGTGGGGTGGATGGTGATAAGAGGGAGGGGGAACGATAGGCATTGTCCAAAAACTGTGCAGAGGGCATGAGAGAGCTCCATGACCTGAGACAGGAGAGGAGGTAGTGGCGAATGATTCGCAAAATCGAGTGGTCGATCATGCGGCACTGTACAGGAACAGGTTGTTCGTCGCAGCGATCTGCAACGCCACACACATCATCAGCGCGACTGCAATTTTTTTTTTAAAATAGGCCGATACAGACCGCAATGGTATTTTCTCTCGGGTGCCAGCTCGCATGCAAGATCTTCTTGTTGAAGTCTAGCGTCTCCAGTTGCATCGGGTCTTTAAGCCCTGGCTTTACGCCGTTCTTAGCTACAAGTTGCTTGTTTCCGGGTAATGGCCCGCCAATTTTCTTCGCCTTGAATGCAGACTTGTCTGCTTGCAATACAACGTCGTTTAGCGTCTCCACGTCGAAGATGCGCAAGTAATTGTGGTAGGAACCAGTCAGCACATTCCTGATAATGATGAAAAACAATCAATCTCAGAGAAACAGAAGGGGAAAACGAACGCACTTGTCATCTCCACTCCATGTGCACTCGAACTTGTCAAAGATACAATCGTTCTCATACAGATCACACAGCTTCCCGCGCAAGTGATCATGTATCTGGATAGTCTTTAACGGGCGGGACTCCATATTGACGTCCCAGATCCTCAGTGATAGATAGTCTCGTGCGAGGATATACCGCCCGTCACGGCTGAACTTGACGTCCGATATGGAAGAAATGATCTCAGAGAAAAACGATCGGTTGGTTGGATCCTCTTCCTCGTCGAACTCTGGGCAAGATCGTCTATCTTTCGACGAACGGACCAAATGATGCGGGACGTACGTTTCGCATGCCGGTCACATAACGCAGAGTTCCGCATGTCCGCAAGCTTGATATTGCTTTTCGAGCTGGAATACATGAAAACGTTGCATTGTGTCGGATGGAACTCGGCGGCCGTGATGACTTCAGTGAGCTCCTCCATGTTAGCTGGCTTGATATCCACGATGTCTGTATCGAACGTAAGGAACAGAAGGAACAGACGGAAAAAAAAACGTACTGAAACTCTGATCACTGATGTTCAAATTCCAGAGGTTGATGCGCAAGTCATCTGCGGAAATGTATGTCTCCTGATCGGAATTAACGGTGATCGAATGGATATGGTAGGCATGAGCGTTGGAGTAAACTTTGCGAGGTACGGCGGCGATAATGTTGTCTTGATGTTGCATACGGGGTAAACGTAAGTGCTGTCCTAACGATGGTGGTGGAACGGATCGTTGCCCATCGCCCATATTAGACTCCGCTACTACTCGTAAGGATTTCTCGAAGACCTTCCACAGTTTGATGGTCTTATCTGCGAACATGTGATAAGTAAGTCACAATGACCGTTAAGTGCTTTACGCACCATTGGTCGAGAGCAGGAAATGTGCAGAGTTTTGTCGTTTGCACCATCGAATCTTGTTGATCTTCTCCTCAATTTCGAGCGACTTGAGATAATCGAACTCTGGCTCATGTGACTGGAACTCGGTGTAGAATTTATATTCGCAGCTCTTTTTCTTATTGTCAAAGAGGCGAATGTTTCGTAAGTGATCGTAGAGCGTAATCAGTCGGTAGAGCGGACACAAGGGGGAGAGAACGCACCATATCATTTCGCTCGAATAACACTACACGACCACCCTTGTCACCCGTCGCCAGGTAATTTCCCGTGGAGTCGAACTCGACGGCAGATATGATATCGGCTATCCGGATTTCAGTTTGTAAGCAAGAATGCCTGGTAAATGACGGAGATCACACGCCGAGTCCGGAGTGCAGTGGCGAGGGAGACGATCAACGACACTTAGAACAGAGGTGATTTACCTTCTGTGATGTCCTCCACATCACCCTTGTCGCCGAAACACTGGGCAAATCGCCAGCCGCCGGAGGCGTCTGGATCCATAAGTCGACAGGGTGTATGTACAAGGAAAGAATTAGGGTCTAAGATCCGAGAATTGATTGCTTCTGAGATGTATAGTCAGCGCGTCAACAGGACGAGCTAGTAACGGAGGGAGAGATGATCAAAGGCAAAGGTAAGGAAATCCAAAGAGCCGCTGACCAGCGCTGACACAGGGTCGACGACGCCTAGATTAAGTAATACAGAGGTGGGTGTTTCGTTTGTCCTTGTTTGTACTCTCAAGGCAGCCACTCGATTGACCGACGTCAACCCGACATCCAACAACACACTCACACCCACAACCACAATGCCAATTGCACCTATCACTGGAAAGCTCAGGAAGAGGCTCTGGCTTGACCTCTCTTGCGCATTCGGCCTCGGGATTTCCAGCGCATATGCTTACTGGTTAGTCTTTTTTTTGCTCGGATAATACACCCACCTCATCGACTATAGGTATGGCATTCATTTGAAATCTGGTCAGTGTGCAGATTTGCCATCTCATGAACCTCGAGCTTTCACTCTGTTGGAAACACTTAACTGACTCGCTTCCCACAGTGCAACGTCAGGAGGAGTTTTATCTCAAGCTAGAGCGTCAGAGACAGGTCGCGTAAAAGCGTGCATTCTAATAGAACGTGTTTTGTCTTTGCCTCATCATTCATTACTCCCGATTCGCCCCGAGATGCTGTAGTGGCCAAAGTCCGAAGTGAGAACGGAATTTAGTTTCAACAGTGCACGGTAATATATGGACGGTAAAACGTAAGTGAATAATGGCCACACGCGAATAAGGTGTACGCATAATTAGCTCGATGGGGTCCTACCTGAGCAGTCCCATCCGCTTCAATGTCTCGCAGCTCTCTGCTGGCTCCGCTTCTATCTGTTTTACCTTGTCCCAATCCGCCCCGATGCCGAAGAAACCAATGGCCCGCTCTTTTCTCTGTTGTTTCGAGTCCAACTCGCGTTGACAGAGTGCATATTTCTCCTGCGTGAATGCCCTGTCTATATTATCTTCAAAATGACGCAGAACAGGCATGGATTGCGCTTTGTCATTCGACTTTAACCGAGCGATTTCGGCCGATATAGGGTGGCGATTGAACTCGGCCTCGTTTACGTGATAGTTTACGCCGAGTGTCTGCGTCTTCCTCTCCACGTTGAATCGCGTGGAGGGCTCGAATGAAAACCGCGGATCCGGTACGCGCGGGGTAGAGAAAAGGGACGGGAGGGCAGAGAGTAACGAGAATGCGAACAGAAGAAGGAGGGGGAGAACCTGGGTGAAGAACGAACGTGGAGTAGCTGGCTGTTGTTGCTGTGCTTGTTGTCTCTGGCGCGATGTATGAACGCGGGTTGTCCGGAAACCCCCAGGTCCAAAACTGGCGGAAAAGACTGTGCAGAGATTAGAGTCCGTGCTGATCTATATTCTGGAAAACTACCTGGGCCACCGAACCCGCCACCAAACCCAGCACCTCCGCCGAAGAACATGTTGAAGAGATCTTCTGGGCTGAGCTCCCCTTCAAACGAGCCACCACCTCCGAATGGACTCGTCGCGAATCCTGATGTAGGCCCTGAAGACATTCCATTGAACCTTGACTCGGGATCACCTCCACTGCGGTCATATATCGCCCGTTTTTGTGGATCTGTTCCACAAAGGTTCATTAAAGCCCAAGTACGAACGTGATCAATACTCACCAGAAAGGATTTGAAAAGCTTTGGAAACCACTAGGATTTAAATTAATAAGGCTGATAGTGGATTAGTCTCGAAGAGAGAACACACTCTTGAAAGCCTCGTCAGCACCCGGCGCCCCATTTTTGTCTGGATGTAACGCGAGCGCCAACTAGACATCATATAAACACAGAGTACACAAGACACGTACGCATAATGAAACGCACCTTGCGATATGCCTTCTTCACATCTGCCTCCTCGCATTCTTTTTTGACTGCTAGGATCTCGTAGTACTCTGTCGCCTTGCACGTCCGTACCCGCTTGACAACGGCAAGGTTCTCGGGCGTATACTCCCTCTTTGCCTTCGTCTCACTCGATTGTGAGGAGGCTTTCGCGGCTGGCGGTACATGACGGTGCTTTGTACCGGATGCAGATGGGTGGCTTTCCGTTTCCGTAGCCGATGTGAAAGAGCTGGGTTCTGATGGGGCAAACCCGAACGAGGAAGAGGAGGACGACGCCGCCGAAGATGATGAAGAGACTTCAGATTCGATCACCTTAAGCAGCTTGACTGCCTCGGGGGTTGAGAAGAGCGCTAGCGACTTCTGCGCAAACTTGCGCGCGGAGGGAAGATTTCCAGCTGTGCGGTGCTTCTGGGATATGTGAAGACAGCGAAGCGCCTCGTCCTTGTTACTCTCCATCGTGGAATAAGCTCAAAATGACAGGACGTAATAGTGATGGAGGTCCCAACGGAAGTCGGAAATGGCGAGGGGGGCCAGTCGCACTGTCAACGTCACTTGCTCTGCTATCAGCGTGAGGAAATTATGTAAGATATTGAACAATATCGTATTAGTCAGCCTCCGCGGTTAATGATATGCGCGGATGACTCACTTTCAACCACACTAAATCCATGGTCCCCGTCGAGGAGCAGGAGACGGAGGAGCTCAGGAGTTTTCGTGAAAGCTGGAAAAGGGAAGTACGGCAAAAGCAAAGGCCAGAGCAAGATTCTGGGTGTCCCACTACTCTTCTGAAACAGGCATCCGCTTCCGAAGCACCGGTTCGCCCTCCACGGTCTCGCGATGATGCGCTCGAAGTGTATATCCGGGCCGTTAGACATGAACAGGCAGGCCAACTTGACGATGCGTTGCGACTGTATCGGCAGGCTTTCCGTATGAACCCTGATGTCGACAGGGTTCACCACCTCGGAGAGCAAAGGGCGGCTCGATCCCTGGAGGTTTCTGCCCTCGCCGCGACATCTGTTATCCCGGAAATAGAGACGAAGACTCGAGGAGTCACGCGTGGGGTGGCACACACACATACGAAGCTCGCGTCCTCCGCTGCTCATCATCCTGACGGACATGTGTCTGGCGTTCTCGCGCGTATCGTGGCGGACTTTCCGGAAGTACTCTCTTTCGAGCCTGAGGACGAGAAGGCCCCGTCGTTCTTCCAGTGGCTTCCAGACGAACTCTTGGTTCACATTCTTCGGCACTTGGGCACCACGGCAATTGAACGTTTCGCTTGCGTTAGCAGAAAAGCAAGAGTAATTTCTCTTGATACTGCCATTTGGAGGTTAGGCTTTTCCCCGCTTCTCTGTGCCATTGAACCGGCTCGTGTTCGCACGATGTCGAAATTCTCACTGGGCAACTTTTCCAGATCAATCGTGGAGACCGTATACCAGCCACCGCAAATTTCGCCAAGCGAGATTCTCGACGACATTGTGGGCAATTATTCCTCGGATTATCGCCGCGTATACATAGAGCGGCCACGGGTGCGACTAGATGGCGTGTATATTGCGGTATGCCATTACATGTACTTGACCGCCAAATTAGTGCCTTTCCGTACCATTCATTGTAACTTGCAGACGCCACGGGCTGAGCGAGAATGCTTGGGTTAATGTCGGTATTAAAATTTGTCTTCATCTAAGTTAATGCGCTGACAGGATACAGATAAGTCACCTTATCACGTATCATCGCTATTTGTGCGTATCCATGAAATTTTAAATTTTTTCGTTGGCTAATTTTTTACAATTACTCAGGCGATTCTACCCTAACGGGCAAGTCATCTCGCTCCTCGCAAACGAGGAGCACGAGCCTCAACATGTGATCACTGTGCTAAGGCCAACACTTCGTATGAAGGTGCGGGCCAAACCAATTTTCCGTGGCTGACACCTTATGTCTACTTGCTTTAGGGTTTCTACATTGGCACCTGGAAATTAACCGGAGTAAAAGTGCACATATCGAACTTGGTAGACCCGTCAAACCCTGATGCTCGGTACTCGTTTCAAATGACCCTGACACTGCGGTCACGCCCGTTGGGCCGCTGGAATAAGTTAGATTTTGACGAGTATGAGTCGGTGAATGTAGGAGATGGGGAAGCTACACGTTTGGGACTGAAGAACGAGAGGCCATTTTGGTTCTCTAAGGTACGATCATACAGTAGTAGGATGGAGTAGATATGATTGTCGGCCGCGGGATGTGTGGGGCCATATGTTTTTTTCTGCTAGAGACGCCGCGGTGCGACGGCCAATCACACCGTCGAATTGGTAAAAATTTGGGTAAACCTTATTGGGCAAGTACAGTACCGTACGTGCGTGCAACTCAATCGCCAACATGATAAGCATAACTTTGTTTCCCCGCGTCGTGGACGCCTAGGCGACCTGCCACGGGCGTTATTGCCCTGCATCCCTGTGGAATATCATATATTGTCCATCTAGACTTTTTTTTACATTCATTGCCACGTTTCTGTCTTTCATCAAGCCACCTCAGACCCCGCCCATTAAATACTGCGACGCCACTCGATTGTGTCACTGCTCTCCATGCATCCAGTCCTCCTGCTAGATGAGGTTCTCAGGATCGTCCTCGACAATATAGACAGCGACTCCAATCGTTCATCGGCGCTCAAAACCTTCTACCATATAGCTACAGTTTGTCGGGCCTGGAAGGACCCTGCCTTAGACTATCTGTGGGCATCCCTTGCTTCAGTGGATCCCTTGCTCGCTCTCCTTCCGAATCATGTGAGCAAACTCCCGTGACACACGCTCACGGCATATCTGACGATCCAACGCTACAGGACGCGTTAATACCTGTGCCCTCTAATAATCTCGCCCTATTCCACGCGTACGCTTCGCGGGTTCGAAACGTGGGCCAAAATTCGTGTTCCCTGCCAAAACTCAAGCTCTGTCCCTGCATTGTTGACGCAATCTCCTCTGCAAGCACTCTTCTCCCTTCGCTTCGTTCAGTGCGCCTGGTCCTGAAGGACGCGACCAGTCAACAATCCCCCCTCACACTGTATCTATCACGAAACCTGCAAAGCATCTCCGTTGACGTTGGCTTTCGTGCGAGCAAGGAAGCATTGGGACTGCACGACGCGTTGCGCGCGTATCTCGATGCCGTCGCGCGCGTCGCGAGCCATTTGAAACATTTACGCTTGCGGGGCCAGCTGCCTGACCGAGTCATCAGCTCTGTTGCGTCCATGCGCGATCTTCGCTCGCTCTGTCTCTGTGGTGGCTCCCACCTGATGCCACGTACGCTGGCGTCCATCGCAGGCTTCCCAAACCTAGAAGATTTGCGCGTACAGTTAGATTGCATAGATATAGCCGACCTGGCCGAGGCTTTAGTTTCTGCCAGTTCTAATACCACCCTCTTCCCATCCCTTCAAAACCTCCGAGTCCGCGCGTCGCCGGCCGCCGCAGAGGCGTTCTTCACGCACCTTCCAGCGGGCAAGCTGCGTACTCTGTACCTCGAGTCCGACCTCAAGCCGCGCTCCGTCGATTCCTGGACGCCCGTCCTCGCCGTCCTCGCCGAACGGACACACGCCACCCTCGCGGACCTTTCCTTCGAAGTCCTGACGGGCTTCTGCGAGGCCTTTGACCACCACACTGTCGCCACCTTCCCACCCAAGCTCCATCTCACGCTCGCCACGCTCGCCCCACTCGCGCGCCTCGTCCACCTGCGCCGCTTCACGCTCGACGCGTCGGTCCCTCCCGACCTGAGCGACGGCGACCTCGCGACCGTCGCGTGCTGGTGGCCCGAAATCGAGGAATTGTCCCTCTGGTCCCGCCCCGTCGAGGTGTTCGACATCCCAGCGTACTTTACGATGCGGCCCCGCGCGACCCCCGCCTCCCTCGCGATACTCGCCGCACAGTGCCCGCGTTTGTGTAGGCTTGGCCTCCCGATGGACGTCGCGGTTCTGCCACCGCCTGCCCACCCGCCGCAAGCCGTGCCCTCCCACCCGACGCTCGCCCGTCTGACGATCGGGTGTGTGCGCGTGGGCAAGAGGATCGACCCAGCTGGCGTCGCGGAATGCATATATCGCGCATTCCCGGCTCTCGAGGAGATCGAGTTTGACTGCGGCGACGACACGTCATGGACTGACGTCCTCGAATGCTACTCTGTTCTTGCCAATCGCACGTTATTAATTTAGAGTCCTCTCATTTCCCCCTCTCTTCACCGCTAGAATTTTTTCACTGCTTTCACTAAACTAATACATAGATACATAGATCGATTGATTCAAGTGTAATTGCCCATAGTGCCTGTTCACGATGATGTAGTTGGCTTAATCCTGAGAAACCTCTTGCGCTGTAAACCGGGCTCATCTTCTAAGCCTTCGAACCAAAATACAGCCCTACTCTATCAAGTGTTGATGAGTATGGAATTACAGCATCGAGTATGAAATTCGTTCAGTGGGTGCTAGTACATGCATGGCATACCTCGAACTACGCTACAGGGGGTTTAGTGCCGGGCTGGAATGTGTACGTCAAGCCGCATTTGCCACAGTACTGACGGTCTTGGTGGAAGGACATCTAGAGGAAAGGCATAAAGAAACTCTTGATTGTCCCAATGTATATACACTTACGAAGACACCAGCTCCGCATTCAGGGGTCGGGCATTCGCGACGAAGACGCTTGATCTTGCCATCGGACTCGACCTTGTAGTATTTCAAGATGGCCATCTTGACCTTCTTGCGCTTATGCTTGACCTTCTTGGGAGTCTGTGCACGAATTTTAACAGAAACATCGGACGGGATGTGCGGCCGAGTCATACGTTGTAGGTCTTTTTCTTGCGTTTCTTCCCTCCACCAAGCAGACGGAAGACAAGGTGGATGGTAGACTCCTTCTGGATGTTATAGTCACTAAGAGGCCGACCGTCCTCGAGTTGCTTTCCACCGAAGACTAGACGCTGGTCTTCCGGAGGAATTCTGGCGTGGACAGTCACGACGATGGTTTGGATAAGTGCAAGGAACGCGGAGCATACCCTTCCCTCTCTTGGATCTTGGCCTTGACATTGTCGACAGTGCTAGAAGATTCTACCTCGAGGGTGATGGTTTTTCCGCGGACACTACGGTGCGTAGAGATATTAGCTTAGAGGATATATGTGCGACGTCAGACCCACGTTTTAACAAAGATCTGCATATTGCACTGGAAGGCAGCGCCTCTATCTATCCAGCGATTGACGGTGGAGTCTTCGATAAGGCAAGCCGGTCTTTGGATGAGAGAGAAGAGAAGGTGAGAACGACGGCTGACTTGGGTTATTGTCGATGGACTGTGCGTGGAAATAAAATAAGGTTTATTTCGGGTCAAGCCGAGTCACGGGTCAGCACGCGCGACGCGTTCTATACTTGACGCGTCCTCTCTTCCTACACTGTAACTATATCGACCCCTAAGACATGGATAGCGACGAGGAAATGAATTCTGACTTCCCGTCTTTGTCACCATTAAACAAAGGCAAGGGCAAGGCTGTCCTTCATGATGAATCTGCGGACCCGGCAACGGGAAGGGATGACACACTCCCCTGGTATATGAGGTTCTCCTGCGATGAAATTCTCGACCAACAAAGACTGCATACAGGGTAGAGAAATACAGGCCAGTAACACTGGATGATGTTGTCTCCCACAAGGACATAACTGGCACTAGTCAGTCTTGCGATCTCCGTTGTTGTTCATTTGGCTTATTTCTAGACCAGTCGAAAGGTTTATTGAAAAGAATAGATTGCCTCACCTCCTTTTCTATGGCCCGCCTGGTACCGGAAAGACTTCAACGATCATTGCCGTAGCTAGGCGAATATATGGTCCCACATTTCGCAAACAAATTCTCGAGGTGGGGATCCTTTTCTCTCCACGGGACCTGATTTAAGTGCTAAACTTCTTCAGCTGAACGCCTCCGACGACCGAGGCATTGACGTTGTCCGTGAGCAGATAAAGCAGTTCGCGGAGACGCGCACCCTTTTCGCAAAAGGGTTTAAACTCATCATACTGGACGAGGCGGACATGATGACCACCGCTGCCCAAGCCGCACTTCGTCGAGTTATCGAACAGTACACGAAGAACGTTCGTTTTTGCATCATCTGCAACTATGTCAACAAGATTACACCAGCCATTCAAAGTCGCTGTACGCGTTTCCGGTTTTCCCCGTTACCCATTGTCGAAGTGGAAAAGCGGTTAAATCATGTCGTGGAGGCTGAAAGGTGTGGCTTCTTGACTGTACACACACCATATCACATGTTGACCCTTCAACAGTGTGAACCTCACTGATGATGGGAAAGCGGCTCTGCTGAAGCTGTCCAAGGGAGATATGCGCCGTGCACTGAACGTACTGCAAGCGTGTCACGCGGCCTACGAGCGTATAGGAGAGACTGAGATCTATACCTGCACCGGAAGCCCACATCCATCAGATATCGAGGCGATTATTAATTCGATGTTGGATGAGGAGTTCACCGTCTCTCACCAGAGTGAGCACTTTCACTTCACATTAAGTGCGCAACAGTTAACCCAACGGTGGCCAGAGATCAATGCGCTCAAGATCGACAGGGGCCTGGCCCTACAAGACTTACTGGCAGGAGCATATGACTACGTAGATACTATCGAATTTCCTCCAGCCGCGCGAGTCTATCTCCTGGATCAACTTGCAACTACTGAGTTAGTCGTGTTCTGTCAATGCGCCCTCTTACACGTCGCTTACCATTGACAGACATCGGCTGTCTGCTGGAGCAGATGAAAAGATCCAACTGAGTGCGCTCTTGGGTGCGTTCAAAAATTCAGTCGAGCTGACAACGAAAGCAAAGTCAAAGGAGTAGTAGCTAGACATATCTAATAGATGGTCTGTCTCAGAATAATTTAGGACTGTGCTCGGAATGTGTCATGAATGCCGCGCGGGTAACGGCCCGGAGTGGAAGTTGCCACCCTCAAGCGAGGCCTCCTACGCGGTATGCATGATCCATGGCGTTCCCAATACCCTCCCACTTACCACGTAAGGCCGCACCTCAGGACCCCTCGTCACAAATTCTGTCAAAAATATCCTCAGCGAGTGCCAAATCCCTAAATGCAGAGGTTGCAGCGTCCTGGGTCGCAGAGCTAGACCAGGCTATCCTCGAGTCCAAAGTGCGTTCCACGTTCGATTTTTACAAGCCACGTACTAACCCTTCTACAGGCCAAATTACACGAGCGGATAAATGCTGACCTTCCACTATTCGAGCAACAGCTTGCGTCGTCAGAGGCAGTGCAAGAGCGTTTCGTCGCGCTTACAGCAAACGTGGATGAGCTCAGCGATGCTGTGTCGCATCCGGAGGTAGTGAAAGCCCCAATCTTTCCAACCCGCGACGTCTGACTATTTTGTGAAGCTGGGTATTATACCCACCGTGGTTCATGCCCTGTCAACACATGCCGCGTTAGCCCAACGGACTCAGGACACTGACACCACGCTTGACGCGATGGAGCGCCTCCTGCGTTGTCGAGAAGAATTCGACTATCTTGTTAGTCTCGCTGACGAAGGAAAGCTCGCTGAGGCCGTGCAGTCCTCAACACGTTTACAAAATCTGCTCGACGCTGCGCCACCTGCCTTGAAAGAGGCAGAAGTCTTTTCAAGCCTGAAGGCACGTCCGAGTCCATACGTGTTCGGCGTGAGTGATTAATGCTTTCTGTCTAGTCTGCCTTCAGGACTGCGAGGGACCGCATAGAAGAGCAACTAACTGACGCTTACTCACGGAGTGTGGTGCTTTCCCCTCGCGAACTCACCATTCGGCCTACAGTAAAAGGTAAGCGTATTACATTGTGCGCCACCGAAGATGCCTTACTTTGTTTTCAGTGCGCGACTCAGACACCTTGCTGGACTTAACGTCGATACTTTCCTCCTGTTCCACGACGTCCCTCTCGGAGCACCTCGCCATACTTCGCCGCGACATTGACGCACACTACATTCGACATCTTCTCTCTCAACCTGCTTCCCTCATCCACTCATTCGCAAAGGATGTCTCTGGGGTATCGTCACACAAGCTCTCTCTCCTTTCCTCTCCATCGACTTCTGAGGATTTATCAACGCGTTTGGAAAACTTAATGTCTCTCCTGGACTTCCTTGATACCCACTTTTTCGCCATTTTACCTCCCCCGCACGCGACGAATTTTAAGAAAACACTATGCAAGCCGGTCACTTCTGCTCTACTCCAGCAGTTTTTAGTGTCGCTCCTACCATCCTCTCTTTCCGCAATGCCACTGTATCTTCGCCTTGTAAAGCAAGCCGAGACTCTAGAAGAAAAGTATGTAATAGGTATGCTTGGCCAGGACCCGCGGGACCGGGATGTAAAGACTTGGACCGGTTCCGTATCCTCACATTACGAGCGGAAGCGAAGGGCACAAATACTGGAGGGGGCGAGGCAGATGATTCTACGGGAAGGTGACCGTGCGCAGATCCGCGTGGAAGCCGATTTACCGAACGCCCCACCGACGCCGAGTGCCGCTCAAGCCACACAAGGCTCCGGGTCGGGCTCGGAAGGAGCTTGGGACGTTAGCGACGACGCGTGGGGTTTGGAAGGGGAAGAAAGTGGGGACACCGACCTTTTAGGTTCTGTCGCAGAGGAAGAGGATGCGTGGGGGTTTGACGACGCGCCTGCCGGACGCGATCCAGTAGAACCTGAGGTTCCACCAGAACCACCTCTTTCGAAAGAGCCAGAATCGGCCCCTCCGGCAGACGACTCCGCTTGGGGCTGGGATGACAATGACGACAACCCGGACGAAGCTGCCTCACCACTGGCATCCTCTGGCAATAGTGCCGACTTGGACGATGACCCTTGGGGAGAGTCTCCTAAATCCTCCCCGGAACCCCGCACGCTTGTTTCCACGCACAAGCCTGCTAGTCGTCTCGAGAAGCTAGCCAACAAGGCAAAGGCAAAAGTCACATTACCACAAAGCACGGGCTCAGCAGTTACCTCCCCTCGACACCCACTGCCAGCATCGGCTAAGTCAAACAAGCCCGCTGCGTTAGGTGAGGGCACTTCCAAGGGCAAGGAACCTCTCAAGTCGGCACATCGAATAGAGACCTACTCCGTCTCGAAGCGCACGCAGGAACTTGCCGACATGGTTGACACCATTCTGAAAGAGGGCGAGGAACTCGCATCCACAACGATTTTTGGTTCGGATTCGTCTGCGACGCATCCACGAGGGTCCGTAATACTGCAGGCAGGACACTCGGTATTTGATCTATTTCGGGCACTCTACACCGCCAAGTTTGACCAGCAACCTTCCGAGCTCAAAACCATGGTCTTTGCAAATGATTGTGTATACGCACGTGGAAGGGTTCTACGCGCTGCGGAACAGTGCCCCAACAGTGCCAAAGATGGACTTCTTGAGACAGCAAACTCTTTGGATTCATTGGGAAGGAAGTGGTTCGAACGGAGTGTTGTAAGCACACACTTACTTTGATATTACATTTCATGCTCAGTTGGGTGTCTTCTGCAGGAGATTCAACAGGACTTAGTGGCAAGCTATCTGAAAAGAGCCGAGGGCTTCATCGGCACGGCTGACCAGGACCGTTTCGATGAATGCGAGGAGGCGGTGACGAGCATTCTCTCACAAGTGCGTAAGGTAGTGAAACACTGGGGGGTGAGTGACCTAGTTTACCTGTGGCCGTTATTCTTTTCGACCCAATCGATATAGGGAGTACTGGGCAAAACGAAGTACTTCGACGCACTCGGGTCACTCGTGAACTTCTGTCTTGGGCGGATTTTGGGCGACATACTTGCACTTTCAGACATCACCGTAGATGACTCACATCGTTTGAGCGAGCTCTGTCGAATATTGCACGCCCTCGAGGGGTTATTCATCGAGGATCCCGAACAAGTGCGTGCCTCCTGTGTCTGCATCTTTCACACGATATCCACCAGAATGTAGCCTTCCTTCGTCGTCGCGTGTGTCCCCGCATGGCTCAAGTATTCGTATCTATCCGAACTTTTGGTATGTTTTTCTGCGCGAACACAAACCGGCCTGAACTGATTTCTGTGTAGGAAGCCTCTTTAGCCGATATCAGCTACCTCTTCGACGAAGGTGCTCTCGTTGACTACGAGACAGAAGAATTAGTCAAGCTCGTGCGCGCCCTTTTTGCAGATACACCTCAACGCGCAAATATGATCAATAAGTTGGTCGCCGGTCATGCTCACTCTCCCTAATATCTGCCTCGCGAATGTTCTAATCATTGTTCGCGAGAGAACTCCTGCAATATCCACTCGAAGTCATAGAGGGGAGACGACGCTCTAGACCTGTGTGAAGGATGGGTTGTCCACTTATAATGCGCTGAAACGCACCTTGCGAAAGGCGCTTCAAGGAGTGTGCACATAGTGGCGGTATGGATTAGCGTACAGTAGAGTAGAGAGATTGCGGTTAATTAATGACACTCGGCATTGGTCATCATTGTGCCGACAGGCGCCCGCATGACAACAATGGTAAACAAAATCTGATCTCTTTTCCTCCCTCACTGGAGCGCCCATCCCAGTCCAGACTGACCGTTGTGTAGCAAGCGCATAAATGTCCTCATTAGAGGTACACAGCCGCTCTATATATCAATGTGGTACGTGGCTGATCTTCATGGCTCAATAGGAGTTTGAGAACGCCCTCAAAGATGTGGTGTCGACAAAGCGAGTCTCGGTTTCCAAAATGAACAGGTTGAGCGACGTTGCGAAAAAGTGCTTTGAGGTGTGTACTGATTTCCTTCATGATTCGTCCCGTGGCCCTTTCTGCAACCCGGAACTACCTGCTCCGCCAATGCTGGATGTATGCTGACTTCTCTTCCTCCCACTCTCCTACTTTCAGAATGATGCACAGATGGTTTCCACGTTGTACCGGACGCATAAAGCTCTGCAACCTCAGTTTAAGGTGCCTAGTCTGTACGCATTCGACGCGTTGGCACGTGCAGCTCGCAGCCACGCCACCAAGCACGGGTTCGCTGGTGACACTCTGCCTGGCAACAGTGCCACCTTCCTGCTTAAACTGGAAGCCATCTTGGAGGGCTTATTTCGAGACATGATGGGCTCTGGTGTGCCGGACGGCAAGGTCAGTAAAACAGATACAGTTACTCTCCTTATCACACTTGGGAGAATCTCTTGTGTTAGTTGTCTACGGGACTTTGGGTAGGTCTGTCAAGGCAAGTGCGGCAGGCGCATTGCGCCATCGAGCGCGTGTATGCCTGCCCTTGAATGGCATCTTTCGAATCTGAGCTTCCTGAATTCCGGGTTGCACACTTCGTAGCTCGTTATAATGAACGCGTCACAAGATCAATCGCAGCGCGTTGACGATATGATGTTACACGCATGGGTCCATAGTTTTCTATTTTTTTCTAACGCCCCAGGTGAATGGACGAGGGTTCTGACTACTCTCGCTATGGTACTACAAATTTCAGGAAAAGGCGAAGAAGATTCTCGATATCTGGACCAAATCGGCTACTTTCCCACCCGCTGTGTTGACGAGATTGGAGAACGTGCTGAAGGGTGATGACGACGCTCCAGGTGCTTATCTTCGATTTCATGTTTCGCTAAGTATTTCCCCTTTGTGCAATCCCAACTATGCGCTTTTTTGGAAAGTGAGAGAAATGGCGAATGTCTGATTTGTTTCGTGCTAGTTCCCGCACCAGTATTGGACGCCGTAATCGAGCCCGTGATGCACTCGGCGCCTCCACAAGCGGCTCTGAATCCGCCTGAGACACCCACAACACCGGCCAGTCAGGCTGCCTCTGTGCAAGCGGCCCTACTTGCCCTTCTTTCACAAGCCAGGAATGTCCCAATCTCGGCGTGAGTCATCGGTGGATCTTCCAAAGATATTCCCGCTAACAACGATCCAAGCCAAATAACGACAAATAACATACAACCCACACAAGTCCACCTGCCTCAGCTCGACGCTAATCAATTCAAATTATTCCAGCAATTAACTCAGACGGTTCAACCTCCCGAGATAACAACCCCAATTCAGACATCACTCTCACCGCCCCCGGCGCCTACTTTTACTTCTCCCGACATCACCGCCGGCCCGTCCAATCAACCTACATACTGGAATCACTCACAAGGTCCGCAGGACCAGCCGTGGGATGCTGGCCAGGTTGGCCGTAATTATCCAATATCCTCTGTCGAGGAGGGTGACTATCACAATCCCAGAGGCAAATTTAGAGGAGGTTACCGGTCTCGTGGCCGCGGGCGATTCGGCGATCGCGATCGCGAAGGCTTCCGGGACCGATTTTATGACCGGGCTCGCAGCCCCGGCTCTGGGCCCGGGCGAAGGAGTCGGTCTAAAAGTCCGCCCCGGAGTAGATACGGGGGCGGCCGAAGAGACCTAAAGCCGTACAGTCCTCCACATAGGCCGTCCATTGGAGACCAAACGGATAATTACGTTGAAGCCTCCTCCTCATCTTCACATCCCGGGGTGGACGAGTTCGGGCGCGAAATCAGACCGTCGTCCGATGACGACAGGAGTATGACACCAGATGATCTTAAGCAAGGCCCACCGCAGTCGCCGCCAGCCGCATCCGTCGTCGTCGGGCTCGCCTTGGTTCCCCCCGCAGAGGCAACGTCATTGCCAGGCAATCGCGAATCTCCGGTGGCCGCCCCTTCCCAGGCAGCGTTTGCGACGGGCGGTGGATCAGACGAGCCACACCAAGTCGCAAGCGGAGCAGGACTGCAGTCTTTCGATTACTCGGCTTTCGATCCGACTGCGCCCTCTTCGTGGGATGCTTTGGGAAAAGCTTGGACCGCTACGAATGGGCGTTCGCCGACGCAGGAAGAGTTAATGATGTTCGTCATGGAATTCACGATTGGCATGGCGAGCCAGGCACCTCCTCCCAGCGCACCAGTACCAGCGCCGCCACCACCAGTGCCGGAGAATCCGCAGGCCGGATACGGGTGGACGGGCGAACATCGTGGCGGGCCCCCACGGGGCAGAGGGGCATTTAGAGCGCGAGGTGGCCGCGGGGGGTTCGCACATAATTCCGGAGGGGGTCAGAAACAACAACGGTGGGATGTCGGAGGAGGAGGTGACGCGTACGCGGAGAGCACCGACGCGATCGTCCTAGGGGAACACACCAATGATCAAAATGGCTTCGGTTGGGCACAGGGTGGTGGTAGCCACGAGCAGGCGATGGCGAGTCCGGATGGCGATGGCAATGGTGGCGACGGCGAACTGATGGAGAGCGGGAGTACTGCGGGCGGTCGAATGCAGAAGGTGGGGGAGAATTGGGTGTTTGTCAGAGACGAGGGTTCTTCATAGTCAGGCGCGGAGGCTTTATGAATCTGCTAATTCCGTTACCGCGGCTGAGACCGCGCGGGGACTCGAATGGGCTCGCTCAATCCGGGGTGGCGATACGAGGCTTTCCGCTGCGGAAATCTCCTTCCAGTCGGCAGAAACCTGGATTACAACGTTTGTGTACGAGCTTTTGAACACAGAGCATTGGTGATACGGCAAATACTACGAGTGAATGGTGCTGAGTGCGTGAGTAGACGTGATTGATACAACTAGAATTTGTGCAGGTTAACAAGTCCCTTAATTAGTAGACCTTCGACATGAACTGCGCTCTGACATGAGATTCGTAGACATCACAACCATCAGAGCGGGGCGGTGTTAGTGGGAATATTCCGTTTCTAACTCACTCTGTATAGTTGGGAATAGTGGGAGAACGGCCTGAAAGCTGTGACGCAAGAACGGTCAGGACCGTCAGGTACGACGCAATCCTGCAAGGGCCTGGTTGCGAAACGGAACCAGGTTCGAATCCGTCGTCTGGGAAAACTGTTCGGATTCAGTGTGCGAATTAAGATACACTTTCGAGTACAGATGTTTCTGGCATGGTAATATGCGACACAAAAAAGCAGGGCGTCTCGACTGGATGTAGCAACTGGATGTGGCACAACACGCTCGAGATCCAGCTTCATACCGTATCAAAATCCGCTCCACCGGGGATGAGATTGTAGTTGTCATTTGCTGATCTATGGGATACGCTGTTGGCTACGAGCCGCGGGCGCCCCATAGTGTCTGCTGAGAAACTGATTGCAGAGAAAGGGTTGGGCCAGTATAAAAGGTAACCAATTGATCCCGAGAAAATGCCAATAACACTCCCGACAATCACGTCTTCCTTGTGGTGTCGCTTCGGCAACAATCAGTCTTTCGAAGTGAGGCATGCAGGGGAGTGACACACATAATCCTCCACACGGGTGATGGCAACCCAAGTGGAGAAAACCAGCGGCATTAGGACAACGGTTAAGCGAGCAAGTCGGCTATTGAGCAAGGAGCCTGGAAATGGAGAGACCCTGAAACACAGAGTTGCCGTTTTGCCTGCCAAAAACAAGGCGGTAAAGGTCATCCCGACAAAGGCCGTGGACGAATGGCCAGAGGGAAATGACCTGCGACCGTCGAGGATGTCATGGATCTTCCTGTACTGAGTGAGTGACGATATTGCTGAAATGCATCTCGTACAGACCCGGTGCAAATGTGCTTCGAGGCATCCCATTGGCATCGCGCAAGAAAGTCCGGGCGAAGTCGACCTGGGAAGCGAATGTCCGAAAGTAAGTAACAAGCACCGGTTATTGAACATCCTCAAACTTACCGACGCGGTTTTTCAGGGCATCCGTGGTCAAGAGGCTCAAGGCCCTACATGCGGTCAGCCCACTGAGACCAGTGAATCTAGCTGGGGGACCCACTTCCCGGCACATGCTGCAAGCAAGCCATGGTGAATTTCGTGCACTGAGCTCCTGTAACCACCGATGAAGACGGCAAGTGCAATGGGCACCACCGAAGCAATGAGGTTGTTCGTGTCTGATGAAATTCTTGTAATTTGGCTCGCATGAGTGTTCTGAACCAGGCCGGACACAATAAGGTAATTACTGCTCAGAAGTGTGAGGATGCCGAATTAGGGGGTCGTCGGGAGAAAAGTCCCTCTGGAAGACCGGCCGGGTATCAATAAGCCAAGAGAGCATGAATAATCCCGTTACGACAACCCTACAAAAATTGTATTGTTAGAAGCCGTTTCGATAAGGATTAAGTTAAAACTTGCCAATCGACGACATAGGAACCGTCGAACCAAGAGAAGGAATCCTCTCCATAAAGGTCCCTTATCTTGTGCTTCAATTTGAGGAGAAAATCAGCCATACAGAGATGGGCACCTGCCTGTGCGTGATAGAAACACGCCTCCGAGTCGGAGCAACCCGGATTTCAAGGTTAGGGTTGTGACGATAGAGTCATGCTATTGTGACAAAGCGCGGTCGTGACGGGACGGGCATGTGTCATCACAGGATACGCGTCGCGTGATACTATTGACTCATCTGAGCATCGACCCACCTCTCTCACACCCACCCTACCCATCACCACCACCGTCATCCTTCCTTATCCTTCCCTATCATGCCGCCCGTCAAAGATAAAATGAAACAAAAGAAACTCTCTTCGTTCTTTAGCAAACCAAGATCCGACCCTCCTGAGGAAGAAACGGAGGGTGCTTCTACAGAAGAGACCACTCATGACGTAGACATCGATGATGACGAGGAAGAGGAAGAGGAAGGTGGGATAACCGGGAAGAAGGAAAAGTACATCTCGCCAGAAGAGTCGTCCTTACCACCTATTTCCCGTCTACCTGACATCTTTCTCGATATCGTCTCCCGCCTGCCCGACGTGAAAACATTAGCCGAACACATCCAAGGGCGAAAATTGCGCGTCGCAACGATGTGTTCCGGAACAGAATCCCCTCTTCTCGCCCTAAATCTCGTCAGTCGTGCAATGACTGAGAAGTTCGGTAATACCATCGAAGTGGAGCATGTGTTCTCCTGCGAGATCGTACCCTTCAAGCAGGCTTACATCGAGCGGAACTTTCAACCGCCACTCCTCTTTAGAGATGTATGTGAACTCGGCGACAATTACGCGTGCGTTGTGCGGGCTTTCTTTGCTGTCGATACTAACAATTATATAGTTACACTGCTTATGGTGCCAAAGCTTTTGTTCCGGGCAATGTTGACATCCTCATCGCCGGAACATCTTGCGTCGACTATTCCAACCTCAACAATGAGAAAAAGGACATCAATCAAGGAGGAGAATCCGGTCGGACATTCCACGGCATGCTGAACTGGGTCAAGAAACATCGTCCCCCAGTTGTGATCTTGGAGAACGTGTGCAGCGCACCTTGGCAATCCGTTGTCAAGAAATTTGAGGATGCTAAGTACAGCGCAAAGTCAATCCGCTTAGATACGAAGGCGTATTATGTGCCTCACACACGGACGCGTGGCTACATGATGGCAGTCAACGCACAATCGTCTAGCATTCCAACCAAGTGGGTGGACCGTATGGCCTCTATGAAACGCGACGCGTCTTGCACTCTAGACGCATTTTTGCTGCCTTCCGACGATCCTCGTATTCACCAAGCTAGGGAGAAACTCGTTCAGGAGAGTTATAACTCTCTGGACCGTAGGACCGGTCGGACTGATTGGGGTCGGTGCGAGTCTCGTCACCAGCGCACTCGCTTGGAGGAAGCCCTCGGTTCTAAACGGCCGCTGACGAATTGGGACGAAGGTGTGCATTCTTAACCTTTTTTGACATTATCACCTTACCTTTTGGTCAGGCGGCGCCGTCAAGATGCTTGATTATGGCTGGGCAGATTGGGTGTCCGGACAAGTTGAACGTGTTTGGGACCTCATGGATATCTCATTACTTCGGTCAGCTGTGTTGGGTGTTGACCCAGCTTATAAAAGGTATTTTTTTATTTATTTCCGTTTTCTTGATGGAACCTCTGACGTATTATTCTTTTCCAGCCAAGTGTGGAACTTATCTCAGAATGTGGATCGTTCGATTGGGTCGAATCGTGTTGGCATCTCACCATGCCTTACGCCTTCTATGATTCCCTATATCACTAACCGTGGAGGACCCATGGTCGGGCTAGAGGCTCTCCACTTACAAGGTCTCCCCATTGACGAGTTGTTGTTGACACGGGAAACTGAGGATCAACTCGCTGACTTGGCTGGTAATGCTATGTCTACAACGGTTGTCGGAACCACCATCCTTGTTGCTCTGGTCCTTTCGATGAAGTACTTGACACCGGGAAATGACAAAAGGACATACGAGGAGAAACATGGCACACGTATCGTCGAAGAGGACGAAGACGCCATGGACGTCGAATTGCTCTCCGACTCTGTGCAAGACCATATCTTCGGTGAGGATCAACTTGCGGAGAGATCTTTCGACCTTTCCAAGACTGCGGGGCCACCCCTTCCTGCCCTCCTGGAGGACGCCATGAAGAGCGTGCGCTTTTGTACGTGCGAAGGTCGGAAGGACATGACCGAGCGCGAGGTACGTCGCTGTGATGATTGTGGTTTTACAGCCTGCGTCAAATGCGGCGGTCGTCCCGAGCACAATTCGCGAACAATCGACGTCAAGTCCCACCCAAGGCTCGCCCCGTCTGTTTTCGAGCGCAGCCTCAAGTCTGCTCTCCCCATGTGTCTTGGCATGTCGGGCATAACGGAGCAACTACTGGACTCTCTAAAGCAGAAAGCTGGCGCCGCGATACCGTCCAAGCGTTGGGAAATTTGGCGCAACGCCGTCCTCGAAGCTGTTGGACAAGAACTGCGTTTCGTCGAGCTCAAGCGTCAAGAGTTGTGGTATGTCACCTACGAGTCTACCAAAGCGTTCGCGGAACTTCGTCTTCACCCTAAACGCCCCGAGTGGCTGTTCTATGCCAAGCCGTCTCCGAGCCAGCCAGCCAACGCCGAGATTCGCAAACTGCTAATGAATCCTGTCGCTCGTCTCGCCTGTGATGGGTCACTCCTGAGTGGGAGGTGGGAGGTTGCGCTACCTCACCCGACTTCGGTGGAAATCTCCATAAAGGGTGTTGGAGAACCGGTGCCTTCATGGGAGTCAAGGCTCGGTCTGCTAGATCCTAAGTTTGTTGATAGCACGATCTTCTCTCAGCTTGAGGTATCGGTGCCCCAAGACGATGCCGTTCATTTCGACCGTGACATTTCCGGAACCTACATACTTCTGGACAAATGCGGTACTCCGAATAGTGCGCTTCACAAGAAGATACCGACCAAGGGGGATAAGGCTCTTCCTTCTCTGTATCTATTTCTTGACCCAACTCGTTCTGGGAAGCCAAGCGACGACGCGTTCGTCTTCTCCACGAGCATTCGCCGCCTTGAGTACAAAGAGACACGTCCTATCTTCGCTCGTCTGCACCCTTCGTGGCGGCAATCGAGCAAGGATGGCCCTCAACGTGTCTCGTGTACGATACCGCAGAAGTACGTTTTCGCAGATGGTGCCGAACTCAAGGTGTGTTCCTCTGCTTCTGTCGACCTGTCCACACTCAATGCGAGCATACTCTCCACAGTCTTCGCACGCCCAGGGAGCACACTACTCTGTTCCTCGGGACAACCTCCGCATCCCAGTCAGTAAAGACGCCTGCAAGTCGGCAAATGCCTTGCTGGTCGCACGTGTCCCCCTTCATTCGCAAGCTGGCCCAGAGTGGCCTCAGGGTGCATGGAAGGAAGTCGAACAGATTCACGAGCGTGCCACTTTCCGTGCCTTGTCGTGGCTGTTGGAACGTATCAAGGTCGTGGACGGCCCTTTCACCAATTGGCAAGAAGTCGAAATTCCAGAGGATCACTCGAATTGCGAGCGCTGTGCCCCTCGTGCGCCCTTTTTACGCTGGATTAAACAAGGGAAGAAAGCCATGGCCATCGAAGACAGCGCCGAGGCTGGCGAATATGAACGTCGTCTGAAGCGCCGTCCTGCGCCGTTTGTGACCCAGCTCAAGCTGGACGATAAGGGCACCGGAACTGTTCGCATTGGCGTCAACGTTGCTTCCTTGACACATCGTGCTCTCGCCCGTCTTCCCACAGCAGGAAGGAATGGTCAGCCGACCTTGTCTTGGCGCCTGGACACCAACTTCAAGCCTCTTGTCAAGCTCGTTTTACCAAAGTTCACCTTACTCAGCAATCGGCCGGACCCTGAGCATCGCCAGCCTCCTCACTTCAAAAAGTTCCCTCTTCGCGTGGAGCAGTTACGTTCGTTACACTGGATGTTGGAACAAGAAAAGCCCAGCGCACCGCCCTTCATTGAAGAGGAAGTCTCGGAAGCCATGCTTGAACCTCTGGGCTGGCGGGCGGAAGGGCGTGCCCAACAACCTGTGTATATACGTGGAGGTGTCCTTGCAGACCAAGTCGGTTACGGGAAGACGGCTATAACTCTTGGCTTGGTCGACTGCACGCGCAAGCAAGTTGCTCGTGAGCTCGAGAATGCGACTGAAATCCCTGGC
>QFDV01000104.1:96741-108750 GCA_003315845.1 Lactarius trivialis
AGGATGCAGGACACGAACATACAACTTATCCAGCTTAATATTTGGCACTCCTGATGGATTCGAAAAGGCCGAAGCGATATGCAAGCGTCCGTTTCCAATGATGCCATAGTTCGCAGACGACGCCACTGCTATTCGCGTAGTATGGAAAGGCGACCAGGCTACATTATAATGGGCAAAGCCAGGTGAATGTAGCACGGCGGGTGCAGTTGGGTTCAGATTCATATTGACTCGGTTTTCGCCAGTGCCGCCGTGCTGTCTGAATCTCGGCTACTCGGTCCGGCCGATCGAGCACGTACAATTTTTTGATCAATATTAATTTTTTTGATGATCGGCAGACGGTCCGAGGCATAGGTAGCTCAAGTACTGCTCATTGTGCTCATTGCTCATCAAGTCCTTTCGCAGGCACGATACTATGATCGAAATAGTATCTATCAGCTGACCCTCCCATGAGCCATGAGACCTCGTTCAGGGGCTGGGGAAGTGTAAAAACCTAGGGACAGCTGTGTTGAGCTGAGCTGGCCCCCGCGATAATGATTTTACCGAACACCAGCGTCAAAAAACGATGATACGGTTTCTAGCTGCTGCCATCAAACTTATTCGGGGTGGGGCCTTGTATATATCCCTTGAAAACACAACCCAGCTTGATTGCACTGTATCAATATGCCGGGCTCTTCTGTCGTTGACATCCGGAACACATTCGGGGCAGCTTTTATCGGGCTGCTTGTCAGTTCTATGTGAGTCCTCCGTTGGGCCCTTCTTTACGTGTATTTCTCCTGAGCTATTGAACTTGTAGACTCTTTGGTTTGACACTCGTGCAGACGTGAGCTCGAGTGAACGCGTTCAGTCCCCTTTCTTGCACTGACGTGCCAAATTTTCCGTCCTTATAGATGGATGTACTTCTGGTAACCAGTCTTTGTCCCTGGCCGCTGGATGCAGCAAACTGACCAATCCCAGGAAGTATTGGAATAGAGACCCAAAGTCACTCAAGTTTTTCATCGCATTCGTAACGTGCGTGGTGTTACTCAAGTTCTGGCTCTTCCAAGTTGCAATGTTTCCACTAGAGTCGTGGATACCCTACACACATCTCTATGCGCTTATACGATTTACTGGTGAGACCGCAATACGCACACTGTCCTCCATGTGCTCATTATAGCAGGTACCTCGTCCTCAATTTCGGCAACCTCGAAAACCTGCAGTACACTATGTGGTGAGTCAACCCACTTTGGGGTAGCCGGGTCGTTGTTGATCTATGCCTCAGGTCCATGAACGTACGTAGTCCTGAACTATCCTACCTCCAGAGCGACTCATGCCACGTCCGCCTTACGTAGATTCAGGTCGTTACCGGTGTACGTTATGCATTCGGTAATCTGTCACGTACTTACTGATGATCACTGTAGACCGTTATCAGCGGTGCAGTGCAGTTGTTCGTCGTTTGCACTGTCTCAAACTTTCTATTTATCCTAACTTAGCGTAGCTATTACGCAAGACGAGTTTACATATGTGAGTTTTTTCCTTTGTCGTTTACCGCACCTCCAAGCCACAATCTAATTATCTTCCAGTGAGCAGAAATATCATCTGCCCGATCGTCATCGTAAGTTTTCGTAGTCGACTTACCGAAGCACCTCTGAATGTGGTTTCGCAGGTGGCGTTATCCGCCGTTTGTTCGGGTGCGTGCTGTTGTTATCCCCTGTGAGAAATATATATACTATCTTCCTTGCATCTTTGTAGCCTTTGGAATTTGTGAGTTGCCTGCTTTGCGTTTACCGTTTCTTCCTTGAATTATTTTCATGTTAGTGTTCGCCGCAAAACAGTAGATATGGTTCCTCTTTGGAGTATATCAAACCAATAACCATCTTTAGGAGCGTTCTCAAACAATTCTCTCTTTTCCACACCATGACCGTATGTTTCGACTCATTTTACATTCACGCATGCTAACGACTTGATAGTGGATTCTGTGCGTAGGACTGACCGCAGGTGCATTGGCGGACTTGTTGATCGCTGTGGCGATGTGCTGGTCTCTCTACCGCAGGAGGACCGGGTTCGCGAGGCAAGCTCGTCCTTTTGACATTTATACCGTACCTGACGTTCATGCACAGAACCGATACAATAATCATGTCCTTGATGTCATACAGCATCAATTCTGGTTTGCTGGTTAGGTGAGTCTCTCGCCTACGTCGACCAATGACCCGAAACTAACCTACGCAGTCTCCTTGCTGGCGCCTTGACTATCACCGTAAGAATTTCGGTCGCAATCTTCTCCTTTGAGATTTTCTTATTTTATGACCAGTTCGCAACTTCACCCTCCTCTATGATCACCGAGGCACTTTACTGGACGATGAGTAAATGTATGTTCACAATAGTCTCAGGCGCAGAGAACGGCAACTGACATTGTCCTATAGGCTATGTAAACTCTTTACTTGCCATGTCCGGGGCCCATTCGTGTGTTATAGTGTGTTTGACTTCTGACTGTCTCCACGCAGGTTGAACAGTCGGGACTACATCCGCCGTGATCGATCAACCACCAACACTGGCAACCAAGAAAACGCAATCAACTTGTCTTCAATCCGAGTTGAGCCATCGAGTGACGTCTACGATTCTAAGTCCGGGCAAACTGGTGGTGTATCTGTCACTGTGCACCGTTCAATTTCAACCAGATTAGAGCTTGGACGGAGCAAATCTGACCATGACGTAAAGCCTACTTTCGGTGTTCCAAAATCGGTACGATACTTGCACCTGCTCGCGACTCCCATATTGATATCATTTTATCTCCAGAATGCAAGTGTCACCGTTTTTCAAAGCGAAGATCAAACGTCGGAGTCGAACGCGTAGGGTCATATGGCGCAACTCGGGGTAGGTACTGCAGATTGCTTTCAGAGGCAATCTCTGGACACCGCTCGTTACCCTTGTACTGTAACCTGGTTTTCTGCCCCGTTCTTACATTATACCATATGCGAGTAGTGAGCGGTGTTACGAGTAGACCTATGCATATACCTTTGGGATATTCTGAGCAGGCTAACTGAGTCGCATAGGCCACAGCACCCTCGATGAGCTCCGTGGCCTTGCGCGCTCCCACCGGTGTCGAAAACTCGACGCTTGTGAGCAGGCTGAAAAGGATGCGCCTGTTCATCGCACCGTGGACCTGTCCGGGCTGTGCGGCGAGCGGCGGTGGTCGTGGGGATGGCATGCGATGATTGTCAGTGACGGCACTTGCTATGCATTCCTGCCGAAAGGACATGCATTCCCAGAACTCGTCTGGACCCACCTTGCCCAGTTCTGAAGTGCGCCCGCATGGACCCTCTGCAGGAAGGAGACTGTCCCCCAGTCGAGAGAGAAAAAGACAGGCCTGTCGGTAAACGCGATCTCGTCCCTAAACCGATTATTAAGATCATCGTCGAGCGAGTTCGAAGGATGTAATGTCCCAGGTTGTGCAGACCTTCGGCCCGGCGGGATACGTATGGGTGTCCATAGACCCACTGCATAAGCGACAGAGGGACGAATCTATCCTCCATGACTGCATGACCGGATGACCTGTTGAAGAATACGCATCCACAGCCCTCAACGTCCTCAATGCCCAATGCCTCGCTGCGTCTTCCCCCACTAGACCTAAGACGTGTCGCCACCATGCACAGAGGCGGGTGTCTCCGAGTGGAAGTTTCCCTGGGTGCTACGCTCGAGTTTGGGAGGAGACGTGCGCCTTGGAGTGTATAACACGGGCCTTGCGTATTTATTTTTCGCTTCCACTGGTGTTTTATTAAAAGGAAGTGCTCCTTCCTTTTTTGGCGCTTCTGTGCCTGTCTCCGTCAACTTGTGCGCTGTGGCGTTATCTTGGGGGTGGTCTTTTTTATTTTCTTTGAAAGCGCTTTTAAGTCCTGAGTGTTCTATGCGCTTCTCTGTCCCGAACATCCCCCCTTCCATCCTTGCCAAAGCTGCCCTGCGCAATGTCCCGAGCGTGTTGCCCTCGGAAGCAGTTCAGCGCATTAGTTCGTTCCTATCTTCGGGAACCGCTGCCCTTTTGACCGGCGCGGGTGTCAGCGTCGATTCGGGTGTCAAAGCTTACCGCGGTAAGGATGGGAGGTACATGAATCCGGACTACAAGTGCGCAACTGCTTTTGAACTGCGAGATTTGCCACTAACGTCGCAGATGCTCCTCTTCAGACCGATTTTCGTGGGCAATGTCTCCATTTCCGTGCTTCGTTAACTGGGTGTGTCCCTGTAGCACCAGGAGCTCATGGAAAATACCCCTCGAGGACACTCGTCTCGGTGAGCTCACCCCTTTCTCGCTTGCCTGCATGCTTTATGAACTCGTCTGTAATGCAGTCAACGATACTGGTGCGCGCCTTTTGCAAAGTTTGCGTAGCTAAGAGACGTACTGTACTCAAGGCTTCGCTCATACATCGGATTTTTACCCGTCCGCCGCACCTTGCCGAACCCAACCCATTTCGCCCTCGCTGCATTGCAGCATGCTGGCGCAGTCGGTCCACTTATCACTCAGAACGTCGATGGGCTCCACCACGCCGCGTTGCGCCACGCTCTATCGGAAGCAGAAGTAGATTCACGCATCCTTGAGCTCCACGGGAGTATCTTTGTGAGTCCTTCTCACCCATGGAGCCGCTGTCATCCCTGATCGAGCGGCTGTCGAGGTAAGAAAGTACGCTGTCAATACGGGCACGTCTACCCCCGCGCGGTGTTTCAGGAGTGGCTTGGACAAGCAAACCCGCGCTGGCACGCGTACCTTGCGGAGCTTGAGCGTACAGGTGCACAGCCCAAGATGAATCCCGACGGCGATGTATACAGACACTTTTTTCTTTCTCCCTGATGTTTCTGGTCTTACTATCTTTCATCCAGGTCGCGCTCGACGAAAGTGTTTCGTACGATGATTTCATCGTACCTCACTGTCCTGGTTGCGATGCGGAAGGCCGGCAGAATAGCATCGTAAGTTTGTCGCTGAAAAGCCGTCGTTGAGTCAACGAGGGATGAATTTGCGTCATTTTAGATAAAACCAGATTTTGTCTTTTTCGGCGAGTCTATCGACCAAAAGGTGAAGGACCACAGGTGCGCTGAGCAGGTTAGATGTGTCGTCGTCGTGCCGACTGACAATTCGTGGAATTGAAAGTTATAGCATCGTCGAGAATGCTGACCGGATCTTCGTCCTCGGCACTACAGTCGCAACTTATTCTGCCTTTCGGTGCGTTCCCCTGGCGTTGTCGGCTCACATCAGGAGCCTTAACACGCAACTCCATAGCCTACTAAAGCACGCGCTCGAATTACGCAAACCGGTTCTGTACCTCAATGTAGGACCCACGCGTGCAGATGGCATTCCGGGGGTAGAAAAGCTCGAGATTTCGACAGGTGAAGTCATGCGAGATGTTGCGTATAGAATCTTGTAAGTTCAATGAAGTCAGAATCCTCGCGCAGAGAACGCTGATTGGAATGGGTAGAGGTACGCGGGCCCACGACGACGACGTTCTACGCGATATGCTGCAGAGCGGCGTCGTCAAACCGTCCACATAGAGTGGGCGATTGGGCGCTAAGCTGTGAAGTGGCCACTTGAAACGACCACCCGCGCGGGCGATGAGTGGAGCCGAAGAGTCATTAATAAGATGTATATACACAATAATCGTACTCTCAATAGTAAGACAGACACAGTCCGCATAAGTGCTCCTTGCAGATTGAAGAGAATATGTTACAGTACGCGGGTAAGAATGCAGTATAATGGTGTTTGCAGTGCGCGGTCAAGTCGTTTATCTACACGTAGGATGATCAAGTGAATAACGTACAATTAAGTGGTGGAGCCCCATGAGAGCAATTAACAAGATAACCGGGATAGCGTGACAGTAGAAAAATGTTCAAGAACGAAGAGTGGCGTGAGGCGTGCGACAGTGGATAAGAAATTTCATCAATGACGTTCAATAGCTCCACACTGATGAGCGGCGTAGCGATTCATGAGAGTATGCCCAAGGGATTCGGAAGGTCGTGCACATCTGGTCGGAGGGCACCATCTCCGATGCCTTCATGCGAGGAGGATGGCGGACTAGTGCCGTCGGCCACTTGCATCTCCTCGGGACTTTTTTCGACAACGTAGACAGGCTCACGGAGCTGTCCCCAGGACCAGTCGTGCCACCTCTCGGGCGAAGGAAGCAGCTCCGGCAGTCCGAGGCGTGTCGGCAGACGACGAGAGCGGTGCAAATAGTCTTCGAAAGCGAGCATGTCTGATGCGCGGAACACAGAAAGCGAGCACAGAGGTGGTCTTGCTCGGCTCGCGTCGGGAGGAGGCGCGTCATCAAACTCGCATGATGCTCCTCCGTCCTTTCCGGTGGGCACCCCTCGGCGGTTAAGCTTGTCAGGCTCATCCTCATCTGCAGTCAGAGAGGGAGTGGCGGAGTCAGTGCCAGTGCCAGTGTGTCGTTGTGACAATGGCAAAGATGTCGATAGCAAGGAAGACGGGGATGGCGACGAGTTACGACGAGGCTGGGCAGTCAACGGGCCATCTCGCTGAGTCGACTTGGCATCAGGGGAGCTCGCCTGGTCTCCCCTCTCGCGAAGAATTTCCTTCACCGTGTCGACCGATCTCCGCAAGCAGCGTTCGCGATGCTTAACCCAGTGGAAAGGATCGTAGGAACTTTTCGGTGACAGCTTGATTCGCGTGCCGCACCGTTTGCAGCCTACGAAAAGGGGTCCGAGGAGGTCGGCGAGAGGGTCATCCCGGAGACGTTTTTCGCGCTGTCTTTCTGCTGCGGTTTTTGGTCGCCCGTCAATAAAACTGTCTGGGAGTTCAGCGGGTGAAACGACGCGTCGGATAAGGGTGAAGACACCTGCCTCGATGGGTCGGGTGATGTTAGGAACGCCGGGATGGCACACCCCGGACTCTGCCGCACGGCGCTTTCACCTCTTTCACTAGAACTTTGCGATGGGCGTGAGTTCTTCGTAGTTTGATCGAGTAAACTGGAGGTCTAAAATGTGACAGGTTTGCATTTTTGACATACTAAACATGGAGACTGCGCATGGCTCACTGCCCCAAGCCTAGGAAGGCGAGCAGAGTGAGGAGACAGAGCAACGCAGAGAGGTTCATGTGAGAGCCTACCTCGAAGTAGAATTTGGCTTAGTTCGTGACTGTTTTGATGCTACCATGGATAAGGAAGACCAAGAGATGATGGGAAGAAAGAAAAAAGAGAGGATGTCGCCGCGATGGTGGGGCGAGCTGCATGTACGAGGATATCAGCTCGGAACTTGCCGTGTTGGACCATCTGAATCGCAGCAACGGAATTCCAAATTTTCATCCAACGCTTGAGCGGAAAAGATATCTGTGTGAGACCAACATTCAAGGAATACCCAAACCACACTGAAAATTTGTGTTCAAGGAACGCAGACAAAAAAGGAAAGTAGGATCCACTGGCAGCTTCAATAACGGAACCAAAAAAAAACATACATACAAAAACATAATATCACGTGAACTAGATCTAGGAACAGAACGGACGTCTTGACGGACGTCGTGCCATCACAATATTGTCTGCTGCTATAAACGGTGGCTAAAGAAAGAGTTCATAGCCCCCGGAGGTTTATTTCTCCAAGAATTCTCCTGTGGCCGCGGAGAAAACTGCAGTGCATAGCAACAAGCCATACGACGCTGGCACCAATAGAAACGTGAGATGAGTGTGGGTGACTTCGGAACCAGTTCTGAGTTTTCATAGAGCTCCGAGCTTGGAGTCGCGCGGCTTCAACTGGAGGGTGACTTAGATCACACTAATGCACTAATGGTCTTACTAATGATCTTCGATCGTCTGCCCAAGCACGAGCTGCGAATCAAATAATGTTCAGAAACGAGTCCTAAACAGCCCTTAATGTCCGATGTCATCAAGAGTGTCTAATGCGAATAGATTTAGTGTAGTCAAGCAGAAAATGACGGGTATCGTGTATGCACAAAAGAGTGTAAAGGGTTGATTCACTGATAGACATCGATATAGTTGATCTCCCATTTTGCGTCTAATCTCTATATCAGCGCTGGACGATGTGCAAGGAACATGCAAAAAAACGCACATATGAAGTTCTTCCCCTTGGAGATTTCATGACCGATAGTTGAGGGGCACCCAGCAGGTTTGTAATCACTGTTTGCCCACCCGCCGCCGAGCGCGATGTTGAGGATAAGGTGCTGGTCATAGAGCTGGGAAGAAAGATCGCAACCGAGGGAAGAAAATAAAGCTTCGGGCTTAGGCCAGGAAGACGGATTGGGCTGTTTGTCCCAAATGTCCTTAGGGATTGAGTTGCGTTCAAAGCGCCATATCGCGAGTTCCTCCTTGGTCCATAGGTGGGCGAAAACGGCACCGCCGTCCACATTTAAGGGGTGGCCAAAAGAATTAGCTTGCGAATCTACGATTTCACAGCCCGCGTTTGAGTCGGTCGAACTCGCGCAATTTGTGCTTTGCACAGTGCCCGTGAATTCACCGCCAGTCGACCTGGATAGCTGGCAGTGCGAACCTGGGCCCGTGTGCAAAGTATATTGATTCCTGGATGCAGATGTGAACCACAACAGCATGAAGAAAAGGGCCAAGAACGGACCGGGTGTTAAGGTTAACACCTTCAATAATGTCGATCTCACCACAACGAGGCCATGTCGTCCCAGTAGACCAATAGGCGGGCCATACAGCACAGCCGTGAGGCATGGCTTGAAAGTCGGCGATGAAAAGACCACGATTGTATGCCTTCGTGGACATGATACGGATGCTACAAAACGCTATTCAACCTGGGCTCTTGCGATTACTTGGCCACCACATACGAGTCACGGTTTGCGCCCAATGGAAGATCATGATTGCTGTCCACAGCCAGAATTGCCTGGTTATTCTCCACGTAGGCAAGTCCCGCCTTTGCGGCTTCCGCATGTGACAAATATTTAGTCTGGCCGCCTGTGGGGTCCGGGTCGGTAAAGTACTGCCAATGACTAGCAAGAAAGCTGGGTCAGATCACGGCGTACGGGCATCTCCAGAGCTCACCTCTCGTCCATGAACTCTTGAGGACCGTAGTGATCTACTAGTTTGAATTGTTTTGAACTGCGTGCTTGAAAATTGCGTGCATGTTGAGCGTGCCTTGCGCGACTAGAGACTTCACTGCCGTTGAAAGCGACAGCTAGAGACGCCGATGCAAGGAGGATTGCGGGGATGAGTGGACGCATGGCCGTGGGGTAATTAATCGTGTATGCAAAGAATCAAAGGAATGTGATGAACGGCGAGCAAACACTGGCTGCGTTACAGCTTGGACGAGAACAGAAAAAGTATGAAGGTCACGAAGTCCGGAAGGTCGCTTTTATCCAGCGAGCTCACAGACGGCGATCTAGATATAGCGTTGATTCACGCGGACATCTCACTTGATTGTACCCACTATGACTCCTTGTCGTCGCTCTGCCGATAGGCTTGGTGGATCGTAGCTACGACCGGTCCCGATCTCGGGTCTGCATTCCTGAAGAGAAATTGGTTTTTTCACAGGAACTGCGGCGACTCGGAATAAGAAGACGAGAAACTCCATAGGGACAATATCAGAGACGGAGAGCCGCGGCGTGCTAGCCAATATGTGTTTGTATCTTGCGTTACGCGTCACCGCGTCACCCGCGACATGGTTGCCAGTTCGGTTAAAATATGAACTGAATGAAGAACGCAAGTTACTGTCCCTTTCATGAGATGGCGAGCAGGACCTCAGAATGGAGGAAGGATGGCAAGGAAACACTACGACGGTAAAGGCCACAGACACTCCAGGTTACATCAGTATTACACCGCGGACGGCTGGTGAATAGGAGGAGGCTATGTTGAGAAGTAACCGATGCCAGTGGGGATAAGTCCGAGCCTGGGCCTGAGCTGAGTGACTGGTACGTCCGAAGATTCTTGCTACCTCCCTTGAGTTACTATCTAGTAGGGGTCACGATATTACCTGGTCGCAGAAGTCCTTCCAGTTCTGGCGGAGACTGTGAACTTACCATTGATGATATGATAAATCGTATTACGTATTACCTTCATTCACCATGACAACGGCCCGGGTACGGCGATATGACCAGCACATTCGGGCCACGAACGTGGTCTTTCCCTGCCTCTTTCGAATCACATCTCCGGTGTAACGGTTATGCACTGGCAGTCGCTATGCGCGGGCTTCCAACGAAGCCCCTGCCAGTGCTCCCACTCACTGCATCCCACAACTAGTAGCGCTGTACGGCGCTGGTACCAGCCGTCACCGCGCGTCACCAAGCTTAGCTCATCCGCATTCTCAATGAGCCCTCAGAGGTTTGCCTAGGGCCTTCGGTTTTCCCGAATTCTTGTCGCCAATCGCCAATCAGCCATTTTCCGGTCTCTCTGTCGGGCGTTTCTGGCCCCAGGTTTGTCCAATGCCTTTGTTTGCTGTTTTGCCTGCCCTACTGACTATGCACTCACCGCTAATCTTCCATTAGCATTCGTCCGGCCGCGTTATCCTTGTCAAGTGATTCGTCCCCGTGCACCTCCTCACATGGTCCTTGGTCCGAAGACTGAAGTTGCTCGCAAGAAACGAGGGAGCGTACAGGCTCGAGGTGTGTGTTTCGCTGATGCGGGGGAGCAGGAGGCCGGCGATTTCGTGTGGTTCGGCAGACGACTAACTTATGCAGTGCGTGACGAACTCGCGCTGTCTATGGGGCGTTCTCACCTGTTGAACCCCACGGAAAACGTCCGGATTAAGGTTCGTACCTCGCACAGTTCCATTCCATTCAGTTTGAGTGCTGAGATGCGATGCAGTCGAGATTTGCGTCAGCAGCTCGAGGAAGACTCGGAGAGCCAAAAACGTCCCGCGCATGGGGAGGGAGGCTGCGTAAAACAACCGATAATCCCGGACGTAAATGCTCCCGCATTTGTGGCAAGAACGAGTTTGCGTTGTCTTCAGTTAAATTTATGTCCAAATCAGCTTTTTATTTTATTTTATTTCGCTCCAGACCGATTCTCAGGCCCAGTGGCTCGCCTAGACTAGGTCCCAAGCAAGCACTGGACCATACCTGCATGCTTATGTGACAGGCCCTAAGTTCGAGCTTATCCTTGACCGGTGAAACTGTAAGGACGTTATGGTCTACTCCGGACATTCTACAATATGACATCGTGACATTCCGAGCGATTATTGCAATCAAGTGTACAAACTTCGTACTATTGGTACAGATCAACCACTTCATTCATTCTATCTTATGTTATTCTTCCGTGCGACGCCTTTCTTATGCTGCATACTCCAAGTAAGATCACTATTACGACATCCGGTCAATATCGTCCTCTCAGCAAAAAGAGAACGATGGGATGGCACTTACCGTGATAACAGTGGGTTGCTCGCGACCGAGGAATTGCTTAAGATTGCTAATTTCCAGTGCGACGTCGATGAGCGCTTGCAAACCTTCGCCCGTCTCCCGTCCGAGCTCCTTCTCACCCGCCTCCGCAGCGACATAGCGCTCCACGTACATACGCACGGTCGCACCTTGGCTACCTGTCCCGCTGAGGCGCCAGACAACACGGCTTCCGTCGACGAACGTCACGACCTGCCCTTGGTTCTTGCTGACGCTCTTGTCGATCGGGTCCGTGTAGTCGAAGTTGTAGCCGTTTGCCACCGTGAAGGACGTGCCTGTCGCTGACGACGTATAGAGCTTCCCAGAAAACGACGAGGACTTGATGAGTCCGTTAACATGATCAACGAGTTTTTGTGCACCCTCAGACGGCACTTCTTCGTAATCGTATCGTGAGAAGAACGATCGGCCATATTGCGCGTAGTGCTTGTCGAGAATCTCGCGAATACCCCACAATTTTCCGGACTTGTCCCGTTCGTTGGCCGCCGCGATGATGTTGAGCCAGGCTGTTCACAAGGCGTCAGTCGCGGAACAATCCAACCACAGAGCATCGGGACCAACCAACAACCGCCCAAAGACCGTCTTTCTCGCGGATGTGGTCGGAACCTGTTCCAAACGATTCTTCACCGCAGATAGATAGGCGACCGGCATCCATGAGATTTCCGAAGAATTTCCAGCCTAGA
>QFDV01000105.1:6066-29141 GCA_003315845.1 Lactarius trivialis
AGTGGGTAGTAGTGTATTTTGACTCTTGTGCTCGACTAGATCCAAATTACTGGAACCTGGCGCGCTTCTCTGCCCCTGCGGCAGGCAGGGCAGCCGACGACTCCCGACATACAGCAGGTGGCGCGACGTACTTTACTGTATTTGGTACGGATAAAGAATGGTCACATTGTGCAAGAAGATAGTCAGAAAACAGTGTCAACAGGGCTTATTTTAGAGACATTCACGTAAGGTTAGATAGAGGAAAGTAATAGGAACAACAACGATGTCGATATTGAGCCACGTCAGCGCCTTGTTTCAGCGCTTTGTTGAGTCCATGTGTGCGAAAATAGTCCGAGATTTATCAGATGACCCAAAATCACTGAAGCCCCAAAAAGATCCTGTAGTATAGCAATCGGAAGCCGTCTTCTTCATTCTTCATGGCAAGACAAGGACACCCGCGAGTACAGCCATAGTCAACATGAGCACAGCCGAGGCCGAGTTGGACGCCAAACCAGCTCCATTGCCTTTGACAGAACTATCTGGGGCTGTGGGAGTGGAAGAGCTTGTCGTTGTTGACAACGTAGTACTTGAGGAAGGGGGAGTCGATGAGGTGTGGTTTTGGAGGATGGTAGAGGTTGCGACGATTATCTCTTGCGCATTTTGATATGGAGCGTTTAGTCCGTCCAACCGAGCCACTGAGACGGGCTCCCAGTTGTTGGCACCAATCAGTGGGTAATTGTCGATAAAGGCTTGAACAGACTCGTTCGAGAGTTCATGCTCCAAAATGATCAAGCCGGGAGTTTTAGGACCTCGTTCCAGAAATGAGCAATCACCAGCAATTGTATGGGGACGTGTGGTTACCGGTGAGCCATGTTTGCATATCGGCGTGAATCTGAGCCATAGTCGTTCCAGTTCCGTTCATACCGAGAGTCCAATCTTCGGTGCTAAGTACAAAGCAGAGCCATTCAGCGAAACCTGCAACTACCATAGGAAGGTTCGCACTTACTCCTGATTCCAGACGACGGTTGTCAACCCGAAAACCTCTTTCGCGATCGCGGATACGCGGTTATCCGTATCGCCATAAGGCGGTCTCCAAAACCTGGGCACAAGCCCACCGGTAGAATTATGAATTAGCTCAATTGTCCAAGCGAGCTGCGCGACAACATCCTCGTTGGAAAGCGTTGTCATATGGGGATGCGTCCAGGTATGCACCGCAATGTCATCTTGATTCGTGTTGAATGCACGAAGAAACATTTCCGCATTGTTGAGGATATTGATCCCAATGAAGAAATGCGTGGCCTTTAGGTTGTTCGCTTGAAGGAAGGAATACAGCGTTCCTGATTGCTAGAAGTAACGACAAGGACGAGGTTTGAGAACGTGATTTTACGGGCAACGCAAAGCGTCGTTCTTCCCGGGCCGTAGAAAGGCAGCCCTTGTGGCGTAATTGCAAATAAAACACTCACTGGTGGCAGAGGACCGTCATCGAAACTGATCCCTATCACACCCGGAGGAGCGTCCCAGATGTCACCTGCAATCCTGCATTTGTAGGTTGCTGAGCATACTTGGGGCGAGAGTGGATCGTAACCAGAGGGATATACGGGATTCCCGTTATTCGGGTTCGAGGTAGGGGGTATATTGGGTATCGTTCCAGCCTGTACGGCTGCGCTGAGCGCGTCTTGCCAGGCCTGTGGCATTGCATTCGCATCAGGGGTGCTCGCGGGATACGCGGCCGCCCAAGCTGTTGGATGTGAACCAAAGGGGCAACGAAGACACGGTGAGAACAGGGCAGCAGCTGGATGGGTAAAGTTACAGACTGGGAGAGCCAACCTGTGCGTAGGTTATTCCATCTGTGGGTCCAGTTCCAGTTTGTCTGCGGAAAAGGGAGTGAACAGGATGGTCTCGCGGTTGGAACCAAGTCTCTGGAAGGGGTGAGCGAGTCTGGTGTGAGTGGCCTGGATGAGCGGCAACAGTACGGGCCAAAAGCGGGAGTACAAGGAGAGTGACGCAGATCCAAAAAACGAACATAACAAGAAAGGAGGGACTAGAAGAAAGGAAGACGAGTTACAAGGAAGAGGGTGGAGGAAAATAAAAGCATCGGAGGTTTGAAGCCTTGGCCGAATCATTCTCTAACGGCACACGAATACCTAGCTAGATGAGCCGATTGGTTTAGTTTAGAAACTCAGTTTCCCGGGCCAGCAACGATCACGCTTCGACCGTAGTTTGAGTGACTCGCCTGCCTGTGCTTTTCTTGGAGTCTCGTTCACGCCATTAGCGTTAATACCGCTGGTCCGTGTCGTCTGCATGCCGTAGTGTAACATAAAATGCTGGAGTGTGCTGGAGAAGTGCTAGGTTAGTATGGTCTTCGCCATATACCCATCACTCGGCGATCGTTTACCCGTGACTAAGCGAACGCGGCCGACTATCACCATAATTGCTGAGTTTGAGTCTCATCTCGTTTCCCCTCAGTTTTGTACCTGGGTAATGAACAAAAAGACGAAATCTTTTCTATAGCCTCAACCACTCACTCTCAGTACTTAAAAATTTGCATAGCAGTAGATAAATGTACATTCAATAGAATGGTGATTTTTATTTATTTATTTCTGATTTGTGTAGAAGTGCAGTAGGCACCTAAGTTTTCCCGTACCTCTGCAACTTTTTGTCACACTATGTCACGCCTACTGTCGCATTTGGCAAGTGGGGAGATGCTCGGCATTTTGCGACTCGTCCTGCCTGCAAGTGGAGCTGGAATCCGTCACAATCTTGTCACCCTGGGGAGCCTCAATGAAAGATAACTTTCCACAACTCAATCACAAGGGTTCTATGACTCCAAACGTTCCACAGATGGTCTTTGCTATACATCGAAGCACCCTAGGTGTGCATTATTCCACAAGACCAACAAGATCAGTGAGATCTCGTGGTGTGGCTACATGAAAATCATGAGTGCTCCGACTTATTGACCTCGCCATAGACATACATTTCCATTTTTTCCACTTATTTTGTATGATCCCACAACTACATATACTCACAAACATACAGTAATTCTTTTAGGAAGAGAGGATGTCGGGAAAGTGGAGATCGCAAAACATCTTTCAAATGTTCATTGCACAGGGCATGTCCATTACCCAGGGTCCGACAGTTTCGTAGTCCCCCTTGGTGTGCGCAGTGGAACTATCCGTTTGTACAGACACCACGCGCGCACACATTCACTTGCATACAAATATATTTATAGTCTATCTACAATCCCCGAGCGCGGCCTCCATGGTCGTTACAATATGTATCTATATCCTCTGCGCTGGCCGGCCGAGGATTCACGCTGTTCCATTTGTTTGTTCTGGTTGGCAAGCACTTGCCTAAAGATGAAGCACATTACGATACAGAGCCCGTTGGTCGCAATGCAAATCATGTAAGATCGGTTGTAAGTCGGACCCCACGAATTTTGCCAAAGGTATCTGTGACGCCCGTAAGCGACGGAAGCACACAGAGAGAAGCATACGCACGAGCCAGCTATGTTGCCGAGCTGCGAAAACGCGTTGACAAACGCTAATGCTACAGCGCGTTTCGATGGTGGTCGAGCGAAAGTGTTGGACGTCCACGTCAAAAAACAGATGAACCCAGCGTACGACTGCGCCATCAGAAACCTAACAGTAATTGCCTCAGTGTCTGAAGAGTAGCATGCTAAAACCGCGGAACATACAGAGCAAAATAGCGAGCTGCAAGCCTCATCGTCGATATTGCGATGACGAAACCGACTATTCCAATGAACAACGGGGCAGCTATGTGGTAAAAGCGCTCCCCCGTCCTGTCGGAATGTCTGGAACACAGAGGTTGTCAATTCTGGCCCCAAGTGAATGGGTAACTACTGAGACGACTAATCACCTGCTGACCGCAAATGCCACTATCGTGGCGAAGATCCACGGAGGCGCGCAGAGCAACAAGGTCACGGTAGGGGAGTATCCGAGCGTTGCCGTGAGCGTTGGGAAGAATGCATTGAATGACAATGAGACGACCAGACTGGTGAGCGCCAGCGCTAACCAGTACACCCTCCAATCACCCAACGCTTCAAAGAAGCCTGGAAAGCGGGACCCTTTCCGCTCAGTGTCCTCATGATCGCTAACGCCGACATCTTCTAGCATGCGGAGTTGGGAAAGCCGCACTTCCTCAGGAGAAAGGAAGCCATGGGAGTTCTCTGGGAAGTCCGGGAGTACGAAAATAGCGAGAATTGCTACCAGAATCGTGAGTGTGCCTTCGATATAGAACAGCCACCTGCGAGGAAGGACCATGAGAGAATGGTTTATAGGCAACTTGCGCGAAAGCGACCGACCTCCAAGCTGCGTGGCCCATCTTCCCCTGCATCCCACTCAGGATGCTTGAGGCAATGAGCGAGCCAAAGGCATTGCTGATGAGATTGCCGCATGCCAGCAGTGCGGTGCGGAGCCCAAGTTCCGAGCGCTTGTACCACTTCGATAGAAGAAAGAGGGCACCAGGGAAAAAGGCAGCCTCCACGAAACCAAGGAAGAATCGAGTGAGGAGGGCTCCAGTAAAATTGTGGGTGGCACCTGCGAAACGAACGTTGAAAAATGGGCAAGCATACAGAAAGTCAGGTGCTGACCCGTCACGCAAGAGATAGCACCCCAGATTACCATGCAGGCAGGGAGATATATGGAAGGCCTTCCAATATGATTCAAAAACATATTGCTGACGGGTAAATACATAAGCGGGGGGAAATGCGGACTGTGTGCTGCAGCATGCTCACGAAGGTATTTGCATTAAAATATAGCCGACATAAAGGATACTGAGAATCGTGTTGAATTGTTGGCCTTTGAGATGCAAATCTGTCTCGAACCCTTTCAGACGAGCGGCGCTGAGAGCATCTTGAGCATCCAAACGAGAATGACGTCACGGGACTTACGCAGCGTTATTTCGATCTATCTGGGCCGGTTTGAGCAGAGGCGGGCGAGACGAGAAAGACCAAGACGCACGTAGTTGAGAATATAGATCAATATTAGTATGGACATACGCATGTCCAGCTTACGGAGGAGCTTCCGCTCGAGTCTGAGCCTTGCCTCCTTGCCTCCAAATTCCGCGTCGATGTCTAGAGGTACATCTGGGGGCACAAGTTGTTCCTCGCTCAGCGGGACTTGATTTACCGATGCTTTGGCCGACTTTATCGAGGACGGCATGGTAAGGTGGGCAGAAGGTAATGTTCGGGGTCAGCTGGGGGTCTAATACGTCAAGCTTATAAAACCGGGTTGTACGACATATCTTCTCCGTAGAATGGAGGATTCCCTGCGTCCCACGTCCGGTGGGGTAGCGCACCGCGTGTGAAACCCGATGGTCCCTCCGATTCAGCGGATCCCATTTGCGTATGGCGGTCGCACCCTCGGTTCAACTGCCCCCGTCGGCCACCGATTACCATCGAATCGTCTCCCCGACTCTTCTTATACCGTCAGATACTTCAGTCACCATCCCAGTCGGTCTCTTAGCATGTCAACGTACGTATCGTAGCGATCATCTCTACCATCTTCTGACCCTCTTTAAAATCAAGGCGACCCCTTGCTTCGCACCTTGGACACCTCGATCATATCGGCGTCTCTATTGAAACCCTCTCCTCCGTCTTCTGTAAAGAAGGGAAGTCACGTAAAGCGGGAAAAAGTATCTTCCATCCCTGCTTTTCATTACCCTGTTCTTCAAGTCGTCCTACACGACACCGTTTTATTCCCAGAGGGTGGGGGTCAACCTACCGATATCGGAACCCTAACGTCCGAGGACGGTAGGGTCTGGAACGTGGAACTCGTGAAGAGGCATGGGGGCGTAGCCGTCCACTACATCAAATCCGCTGAGGATATCGGTGATGTTCCCGATGTCTTTGTCCCGGGAAAGCGCGTCTGCCTCGATCTTGGTCAGGCGGGCTTCCAGAGACGGTTGGATCATGTCGGTCTTCCTACTTGACTTGCGAAATTGACTACATCACTCACGGTCGTATTCCAGATGAGCATGCACACCTCACAGCACCTTCTCTCTGCTGTCGTCGAAAAAACCCTCGAAGTTCCCACTCTTACTTGGTCGCTCACGCCGTGGCCTTCTCCCGCGTACATCGATCTCCCCCGGTCTCTTACCGCGGCGGAAGTAACACAGGTACAAGACGAGGTCAATCGTTATGTCTTCGAGGAACGGCGAGTCTATGTTGAAGTGCAAGAGCTGCGCGCGGGCCAAACGGGCATAGACTCTGGCGACTCGGAGGCGTCTTCTCGTGAACTCGGTCGGGGGCTTCCCAGTGACTATACTGGTGGCGTGCATCGCATGGTAATCATCGATGGCGTCGATCGCACCCCTTGCTGTGGCACGCACCTCCCCACTCTCGCCTCGCTGCAATTATTCCTGTTCCCGGTCCCGCCGTCCTCTTCCTCCGGACCGTCTAGGCACTACTTCGTGGCGGGGCCGCGCTTGCTGAACCATCTCGGCAGCGTTCAGTCGCTGCTCACGCGGACCACGACCGTGCTCTCATGTGGGCCACCGGAATTGCCGGAGCGCGTCGCCGTTGTCGTTGAGGAGAGCAAACGGCGAGAGAAACGCGTCGAGGATCTCAAGCGCGAGCTGGCGGGCGCGCTGGGCGTCCAGCTGGCAGAAGAAATGGCCCAATGGCGGCGCGCGCCTGGTGGCGAGGGCGAATGGGCCAAATTCGTCAGCAGGACGGATGATTCGCCGAGTGCGCAGCCGTTCTTGCAAGCGGTCACACAGAGCTTTGCAGCGCACCTTTCGGGTCAAGGTGATACGGCAAATCGATACACACTCCTACTTGTTTCTTCCCCCTCCTCTCAAACGTCCTCATCTACAACTGTCGTCATGGTTTTCGGAGACGAGGACAAGCGGGTGAAAGCGGTCGGTGAAGAGTTGAAGAGGCAATTTAAAACGCTAAAAGGTGGGGGCAAGGGCGCACGTTGGAGTGGCAAGTTTGTTGGGGTGTGGCTGGCTAACAGAGAAGGGAAAACAGCCTCTTCACTCCTGTCGCAGCCCCTATAAGCATAACCTCGATAGCCATTGGGAATAGGGAGGAATGTATAGATAGAATTGGGAAGGTCATAGCTTGGTGGAGAGTATACAAGTATTACATATGGCGGTATACAATGATCACAAACTTGAGCAGAAGTGACACTAAGATTTTGGTTCCCCGCTGTCTTCGTATAAGGTATAGGCTCCCTCAGAGTCGAGTCTGACATGAACATTTTCCTCTGCACGAAACAAAGCCAGGGCTAAGAAAACAACCAACTGTGTACAACGCGGAGCGTACCTGAGAAGGGGTCACCAAACGAGAGCTCGCCCTCGCTTGTACTCATCGAATCACCATCTGTGAGCCCCCATTCCTGCTCGCCATCGACGCTCCCATCCCACCAAGCAGCATCGCTGCCACAAAGCGACTGAGCTTCCGGATCATGCAAGTTGTGGTATCCGGGGAGGTAACTTGAAGAGGCTGTGGGGTCTTGTTCGTCCCCGGCGGTCACCTCGTCGTCGTTTACGTGGTGAAGGGGATCAACATCCATGGTCTCTACGTCGATCCCGTCGCTATCCATGAAACCATCTTCGTAGTCTGTATCCAAGTCCGACTCTCCTTCGTACTCGGTGGGGACATACTCCCCGCCGTCAGACTCGGCGTCCTCATCCACTGGACGTAATTCAGGGAAGAATTCGTGTCTGCATGTGGGGCAAGTTCCGTGCTAAGCGTGCACATCAGAAATAGAGGCAGAGAAGGCACGGGAGAGAAGACGCACGCGGCCCTTGATCCATTCCGAGAGGCTGAGGGAGAAAGGGATGGGTCAAGCGTTTTGGTGAGATTGAGGAAAGCGGGCCTACTCTTCCGCACAGAACATATGTCCACAAGGTCCAACTCTCGCAACCCCTGCGACAGTCTTCCCGTGTAGATCATCTTGCCGGTGTTCGAGAATGGCTCGGAACGTCATCAAACATATTGGACAACAGTCGTCCAAGTTGGGAATGTCTTTGAGAGGCAGAAGATGAAGACTAGCTAAGGCATTGGCGACGATGGGGTCGATTAAATCAGGTGCACTCATGGTGAGAGTACAATTGTAAGTAATGGACGCGTATCGACCCAAACTCGGTTGACCAGTAAACAAAGTCGCGTCGCATCACGTGACAAATCTAATCAGTCGTACGTCTCCGCTAGTCGACGAACAAGATATTCGTTCGTTGTGACAGGCGCATATTTCGCCTCGTTTCCCGGCCAGTGACAATTAGGGAGGCATGAAACATTCACTCCGAGGTTGGGGTTGCAGAAGAAAGCGATTGACTGGCGAGCAGGCGTCATGCTCTCTCCATGGGTGGGCGGTGCGACGACACGGTGGAGAGTAGACCGGAGGACGTCGTTTGTCCAACGAGAGAGGAGATCGCCTGCGTTCACGACAACCGTTCCGGGCTTACAAAAAGGACAAAGATAAGTTGAGCATTAGTGCACAAGATTGAGCGCACACCATTGGCTTTGCAGGCTGAAAATGTTTTGTATGCGGGTTCTCGACCTCGAGCCCACCGACATTGTCTTGGAAGAGGAGGGTGATAGTGCCATAATCTGTGTACGTTGTGAGCTTCTTCCTAATGCAGGGCTAAAAATGGTGCCTTGCCCGAGTGTGCACCGGCGCGAGCCTGGCCTTCCTTCTGCAATAACGAGGTTTGGATGGAAGGATATGATAGCAGTCGAAGGTTGTGTGGCTGCTCGTTTATCTTATCATCAAAATACATCTCATCTAAATCTAAACCGACGGCAATAGAACGCATCACAATCGTGTGCAGTTCATGGCAAGTCTGAGCAGAATAGAAGTGCAAACTCGAGACGAGAAGACGAGCGTAGTCACGTACTTGAAAGAAGCTCAACATAGTTTGTTTGAACCCGGGAGTGTCCCTCTCCTGAGGCCATTGATTTTTCCAAGTTGTATCCCAGTCGTAACCGATCTCCATGGTCTCCTTCGAGTCAGGAGCTTTCTTGCGCAGCTCAGCGATCTCAGAAGGGTCTGAAGATTGAGTGACACGCTCCCTGCCAAATTTCACATAGCCGCGGTTGGAACGAGGGTCATCCCAAGCGAGTTTGTCCTGCAGCATTGTCAGCACAAGCGGTCGGGAGCTAACGGTGCACTCACTTTGACCGAAGATGGCAAATGGAAAAATTCTGCACTCTATCCCAAGGGCTGTTTCAACAAAGGGAAATATCGTTTGGAAGATGCGGACCTTTCGGAACACAGCTTCCACAGCGTTTGACGGAATACCATGGCCTGCGAGATAGATGAATCCGACCTCCTTGAAACCGTTCACAACTTCGTCGGCTATTTCCCGCTTCTCTGAAAGCGAGGTTGCATGTCGGTATTTGCTGAAATCAATCAGAGGGATTCGGAAAGTCTGGTCCGAGCGAACATCCTTTCAAAAGTCTGAGGATTAGATTGAGGCAATGCGAAGAAACTCCGACCACGGACAGATGCGAGGCTGGTGAAATTTCGGCTCCTCAAAAGCAATGCGCGATAATTTGTCGATCTGAGAGCGAAGACATAGCCACCCATTATCAGTACTAGTAATAGGGCGTGGGCGTCTGACCTTGATACAAGAGGAGGCCTTGAGGCTCGGCATTTCCCACACTCCCTTTCACCCTGCCAGCTATCCTAGGATGCCAACCCATGGCGGCCAGCAGTACGGTAGTTTTAATCACAATAAACCTTCCAGGACGAGACGTTGTCACATCAATACTCCTCCTCCCTCTTACGGAGAATCTACTGCCCCATCTCTCCCCGAGTGAGTATGAGTGATCATCTGCCGTGCTGATTTTACTAAAGGCAAGGGGGAAAAATCAGCACTAGAATCCCAGTTCATGACGAGCATACTTCCTATCTGTGTGGCATGTTTCTGACTCGCTCCCACTCTGTGCAAGAAAGTGCTTCACTCTTAGGCACTAACAGAAACAGGAGGCGCGACAAGGGCCGGATTTCCCGTCTCATGGTTCTCCTATTCTGTATCCTCATGTTTGTCGCCCTGTGGTCTATCGTTCCGATCTTGTCGGTGGCTGTCGAACTGGAGACGGAGGAATGGCAGCGCGTGCACAAGGAGATGGTCCTCGACATCGGGAAACTCCGGGAGGAGAAGAGTGTTATCACAGGCGAAGTACAGGAGCTCCGGGTCGAACGCGATGCGATGCGCCAAAGATGGGAGAACGAGCGCGAAGCAAACGAACAGAGGAGACGCAGCCACCTCCCCTTCTGGGGCGAACCTCAACTTAAGACCGCGCAGTGTCCTAAGGACCGCTTCCGGCGGTACGAGGCACGCATGTACAACCTTCTTGTCGAAGACGACTGGTATGCGAGATGCATGAACGAGCCTACTCAGATCGCAGGGCGAATGCTTACGTCCCCGGGCTCGTGTATCAACTTCGTATGTCACACCGCATCTTTCAAGTGATTCTTTTTACAGCTTCAATCAGGGCCTTGATCACGGCGTACGTGGTTACTGGACCTTCGAAGTGAATACGCGCGAATGTCCGAGGACTATTTGGGACCGAGTATGTCGAGGGCCTTTCTCCCTCCCCGGAACCAAACTTACTCTGACCGTCTTTCAGCTGAGAAATATCTTCCGGTAACGATAACCATTGGAGAATTGAAGTAAAGAGAGTGATCGTTGTTGGTTTTTTGTTTTTTTTGAACCAAGAGCGGTCGTTGTCTTTCGTTGGTCGTGGTTCTATTCGAGAAATCGTGTAGTGTCTTGGTTGTGTGTATCATTGTTTTCAATGTTCCCGCGATAGTGGACTTTCTTGAATGTGAACTATCTTGTCTCTTGTACTTATCTGGGGTGGGGGGAATCGACCAGTAATTCAAACACGAGGCTCGGCATTTCCTAGTACTCTCCTTAAAGCGCTTTCCAAAACGATATAGTAGGTTGAAGCGCTGGCGAAACCGCCCCACTATATCACTAGCACAGCACACATATGCGACTCACAATCCATCTGTGTCAAAAATGACCGGACTGGGGATTGAACCCAGGCCCCCTGGAAACGTTTCAGGCAGGCGCCTCTCTTGGGTTCACCGAATATCACCAAACTTTGCGAACATGTGACCGACTTGTCACCATCCAGCCTGGTACATTCCGTATTATTTATACAGGGCCCAACCTGTTGAATGACCAGACTGGGATCCGAACCCAGGCCCTCCTGGAATACGCGCCAGGTGCTCTTCCACTGAGCTACCCGGTCTTACACTGTCAAGCGCTCAACGGCTTAACCATCCATCACAACCTTTTTTTGGCCAAGTGGTTCGTCACACTCCCTAACTTTTCGCTGACTAGGTGTCGACTACATTGCCTGCATTGGCTTTGAAAATTGATGGCACATATTGTCTGAAGGTACAGTGCTGTGCCAGTGGGGCTACACACAAGTACTGTGGCGACGAGGGTGGCAAAAGCGTAATGTACATGTTTTGCGTGTTAGATTTATGGGTATGAAACAAAGTATGTCGTATGAGAAGTAGAGAATATACAAACGAGGCCCTGGATATACACACGAAGATGGAAAGTGTGTGTGCGACACACAGCGGAGGGAAAGAGATATAGCAAGTAAATGTGCAATATTGGGGGGGAAAGTGCTTTTGTTACAGTAGGGTGGATGTACACACCCGCGCTCACTATGACCTGTCCCGCAAGCAGTTCGTCGGTCGGCGGCCGTTGGCAACACGTGGGGAAGGAGGCTGGGGTGGGACTGAGGTGGGAATGCCAGGGAAAAGCGGAGAGCTTCCTGCGTGCGCACACGACGGCGCCGTGTCCAGAGGGTACGTGCGCACGCGCTGGCGCGTGCACTCATGCCAGCTGTTCATGTGTTGTGTGGGTTTGGTGGATAGGTGTTCGAGGTACGTGGGAGCGCAAGGCCCTTGTACTCGTTCCCATTGACAAGGACGATGCGAAGCGGGGGAGCGAGTGTCCGTTGCACTGCTGCCGACGTCGGATGCACGTTGCAGGTTGTTCCTCAGGCTGCCTGCTCCGCGATACACCGCCCCTCTCAACAGCACTCTGCGACATCGTACCCATGATAGGCCTCTCTGCATGTGCCTCGTTGCACAGCGACTATGACGAGCATTTTGTCTGCTTCATTTAGGGCAAGAGGGACGCATCATTCATGGAGCGACTGCCCACGAACCCGCCGCACAACGTCCTTGTCTGTGCGCGCCGCGAGAAAGATATCGAAGTATTCCGTGCTGCACCAATGGCGTCGAAGTGTTGATGTGCACGGCACGACATTCCACATTGGCGGCATTGCGGGCGTCACCATGCACAGCACAACGCTCCACCGTGACCTCGGCGAGTTTGCACTCGTGCGTGCCCCCATGGTGTGTTCACGACCGACCTGGCGTGGATCAGACACCTGCTTGAGAGATGAACGACCGGAGCTGATAGATGATATCAATATAGATGATATCAATGCTGCAATGCAGAGCCAGAACGCGACGGGTAAGTGACTAGTGACTAGTGACGTAACTTAATCGCGATCTACCAAGTTCGACTGGCGTGACATCCCCGCACGTGCGGAGATAAGAAGCCTGGAGTCCGCGGCAACTCTCTGAGACAAACCAGTCCCCGTCCCTGCCGACAAGAAACATCTTCTTTGCCACCTTTACTTTAAACCCCTCTTTGAACCCTCTCGATGACCGCGCGAATCTGCCTCGTGTGTAGCACTCCTAGCACGAAATCGTGTTCGAGCTGCAAAAGTGCTTCTTATTGTAACGAAGCGCATCAGAAAAAGGTGGGATCTAAACATCACACTCAGTGACAATCGTCTTTACCTAACCCCCCCTCTCCCCTCTCGGTTTCTCTTGCAGGACTGGCGATCGCACAAAGAGTACTGCCTTAAGGTCAAGGCGGCTGGTGCCAACACCTTCGATGCCATCCTCTTCGCCGTGAATGAAACTAAGCCTCGTCTCATTAAGGTTCCTTGGGAGTTGATTCCCGGGGACGAGGACGATCCGAACCCATACCAGAGGCTCGACATAGACATATGGTTCAAACACACGAATAAGGCAGTGAGACCTCTGTACTTTAACCGGTGGGGAATCAATGGGCCTCCCCTTGGGCGTGTCCTCTGCTTCATGTACGACGACAACTTTACTATGAATGGTTTGCCTTTAAACCGCTGCATTGTGGATGTTACGGGAGGCAGGGCAGGGCACCAGTGGTGCGGAAATATCCTGGCGGTGAGATCGGAAAGTCCATTATACTCATCATATGATTTCTACGGGAATGTGGATATGCAAGAGGATTTAAAGCCGTTGGTGACGTATTTTGAAGAGTATGGAAAAGTAATGCCTGTATAGTAGCACCATTGTGGTGAGAGTACTAGTGTCATTTGTATCCCTAGACCTCATATTCACACATCTTGCAGATGCCGATGCGCAGGTACTTGCCCGGGCTCTTCAAGTTGGGCTCCACGCACTACCTGTTAATAGCACTGTGGTCACAAATCGGAAGCAAATAATGAAATTTCTTGGTTGTTTTAATTAACATGCAATGAACTCGATTCCAGATGTATCGCTACTTGATAAAGTTACTATTTGCTGTCTACTGTCCTTCCACCACTTTATTGCACATTCTCGCCCACATCTTCCTGGGTTTACACCTTCCCTGCGTGGCAATGGCATCAGCAGTTCAGGCCTCAGGACGATAGGTCTGTTCACTGGCAGTACTGCCCTGCCATCACACCGTAAATCCAGTACTCCTGTTTTGTCTGTCATCTAAGACCTTAACGTGTTGGCTAGTGTCAATTATAATTACAAGATTCGCCAACACTTATGGAAACCGCTGTAGATAGGTAATAGGAACAACAATCTGCAATAGTGAAATTATGTACATCAGAAAACTCCGAGACAAGAGTTCTATTGAAGGAACAACACGTATTTGATCAGAGGGATGCTTTATACATCATACTGGCCATGCGAAGGGTGCGGAGGATGGTCTCCTGTATGCTCAGCACCAAGAGAGCGCCGCGAAGGACCTGCGATGGCAACGTCAATAACTGACAACGGCAACGGCGATTGTGGTGGAAGATCTGGGGCAGTCGTAATATTTGTCTGCATCGCCGTAGGGGGGCCAAGAGCGTCCCTTTCCTTGTGTAATGTAGCCTTTGTGTTAACCCCTCCGTCTGCAGTAACGCCTAGATCAGGTGCAGCAGACAGCCGTTTACGAGATGGGCTGGGAGCAACAGGAGCCAGCAGCGACGAATGGCGTTCTGGCGAAAAAGATGTGAGGTCAGATCCAGTTATATGAGAGTCTAAAAATGACTGCGGACCTGTAAGGAGTATATTGTCGAGAACCAGAGCGGGAGAAGTCAGCGATGGAACGCCTTGAACACCCGGAGAAGGGCGGCTGTCTGTGATGCGTGTGATGCGGTTAACGGCAAAGGCACCAGGTGTGGGAATTGAGTCCATTGAGGTAGGATAAGAGGGGGACGCCGTAAGTTCCAGGGTGGAGAGGGGGATCGCTGTGGCGGAGGTATCAATGCCGCCTTGTATCACACAAGCGGTTACTGGATCCGGGGAAGGGGCACTAATGCGGAGATTTTCAATGGCTATCTGAAGAGCCGGGTGGAATGACCCTGGAACATATCTAAGTGGTGGCACATCCGAGAGGCTTTCGTCGATATGGAGTGGAGTAGGTATGGACGAGGAAGACGTGGCAAGGAAAGCGGGGATCAGCACAGCGTTATCGTGCAGGGCAGTGCGAGCAGTGGTTGTGGAAGCAAAGTCGTCGTGAACATGGCCGGCGACGTTGCACACTGAATACGAGGATGGCTCCCTCAGAATTATGTCCTTATCACCAGCGGAGGGGGGAAACCGTGTTGAGGCAGAATTGGTATTTTGATGGAGTGCGATGTAAAGGTTACGAATCGGTTCTAAGATTTCGAACGCCATTGACGGATCGTTGTCATTCTGCACTTTAAGAACGATTTGATTCCAGAGAGCACAGAACTCGTGTAGCAGTTCAGGTGATGTGTCTTGTACATTGAACTTGGGGGCTGCTTTTAGAGTCTCCGAGAACTCATTGGACGGCCAGGACGGTTTCCCGTAATGGATAAATTGCTGGCGAGTGATGTGAATCAAGATGGCAAGTGACAGGGTGTCACTATTTGAGGCGTAGTCTCGAAGGACAGATTCCGGGACGCCCAATGCATTGGAGGCGAGGATAAACCAAGAGTGATCGCGTGGTTGCACCCTTGCAACAACCATAGAGACAGTAGCTTGTGCATTCAAGATAGCGTCTTCGTCCGTGGCATTGCCCCAGCCTCTCACAATCTGCACAATTTCGGTGGCCAGCGGACCCCTATATTGGTAATTGGACAAAATTCTGTTAATGACACCAAATGCATCGGGGATGTGAGCTGGGTCGACAGCCTTCGCGCATATGATGGCTCTCCGTTTTTTGACAGGGTCAGCCAGCGAATCGGAAGAGAGAGTGACGTCCAACAGCCACTTCAACGCCTCTGATACCTTCTGCTTTTGTTCGTATTCGAGACTGGGCAGAGGATCGACGACCACTCTTGATCTGCGAAATCCGGGTAAGCCGGAAAAGAAACGCTCCAGTTCGTGGTCTTCATCCAAACTCTCGAATGTCCACATAAAAGCGCGAGTGTCGATCTCCGATGGTGCATTCAGTGCGGTTCCTTCAGCTGTCTTGTGCATGCCCTGCATGTTCAATTTGTGATAATGGTCCCTCAATCTCCGAAGGGCAACACAACGATGGAGACGCGGTGAACCGAACGAGCAACGAACCTGGTAAACGATATCTAGTATCCCAAGGACAATTTGCCAGAACAATATTGTAAACGGAGTAAAGTATGGGCTGTCATGATAAAAGATCGGAGCGAACGTGATGACTCCATAGAGAGCTGTGCAAAAGCCGATCCAGGCCAGCGCCAACTTGAAAATTGTGAAGTTAACAGTGCAAAGGAAAACAGTTAGGCCAGCAAAGAACAGGAACAGGGAAACATGAAGAAGCGTCGGCAATGATTCGGCCACCCAAAGAAGGACAAACTTTTCGACTCCTTCAGCAAAGAACGCACGGATCCGTGCTCGCTTGTGTGGGCTGTAACGTGGTTGAGTGGCCCTGAGGTATCGTCGTGCCCATTGCTGCAGCAACGTAGCAAGTAGGGCACAAGAAATACCAGTCACCAGGCTCAAGAACCAAAGGGTGTTCACCCAAACGGCAGAGTTTGGTGGAGAGAATGGGGGTGGCGAAGAAGAGAGGGAACTCGAAATGTTAGGGTTTGCAATAGTCTGATAGATGTTCGCAAGGTAGAAGTTGGAGATGTCCTGTGGGTCCTCTTGAATGTCCTGAATCGACACCGAGATCAATGATGCAACAGCAGCAGAGAATAAACCAGTCTTTGATCGATGAGTCAATGTGAAGCACGGGATGAGAGGATAGGGACCCACAAATATAATGATTCCATCAGCGTTCGCTTGCCAGAGCTCGGCCATCTTCTTATCTTCTTCCTCCGCCATTTCCAAATACATTGAGAAGATAGGCCCGGAGCCATCGACCAAGTTAGACACTCCGTGTGATGCCTGATTCTGCGCCGACTGGGATGGGTCATACCGGTCATTGCCTGTGCACGTGGCACGGCAGGTAAGAAGGACGAAATAAAGCCAGATGAGGACAGGTAACTGTACCTATTCCTACTTCAGGTACGTTGATGGCCACGCTTGACATTTCGTCCGTATGGAGAGCACGGTGGGTGTGGGAGGGGTGTTCCACTTACGGTAACTATGTTGAACCCCGCTCTTGAGTTTTGGATGTCCGCTTGTGTGCTCAAAGATCCTGCCATAAAGATAGAAAACACTCAGCGGCCTGGTGCCAGCCATGACGACGCCAACTCCTAACAAAGCTGGCCCTTCTAGGAGCAGAGGATGCAAGCGGTACGGCAGTTGTAACCACAGTGTCCCCTCCAACACGAGTTACCTGGGTTCACCACCTCGTTACGGAGATTCCGCCGTTTGGTGAGCATGGGAGATTGTCTGCCGTACTGATTTTGCTGAAGACGAAAAAATACCGTGACGAGCGGTACGCTTCCTATACTGTATGTTCTTGGTGTAGCGCCTCATCGTTGTGGCGTGTTTCTTAGCTCCAGGTCCATGCAAGAAAGCATCTCCCTCCTGGGTGTGAACAAGTCCAAGAAATGTAACTTGTCGTTTTGCTACTCTGTGTTCTCATGCTTGTCGCCCTGTGGTCTATTGTCCCGATGGCTATCCAATTGGAGATGAGGGAATGGGAGCGTATGCACGAGCGAATACTTCTCGACATTGAGAAGAGAAGAGGATCATTACAGACGAGACACAGCAGCTGCGGGCCGAATTCCGGGAGGAGAAGAAAGCTAATTACAACAACTGCGGTCCGAACGCGATCAGGCGCGCCGCAAATGGGAGAACGAGCGCGAAGAAAACGATCAAAGAAGACGCGGTCACGTCCCCTTCTGGGGCGAGGCAAGACTTACAACCACACTGTGTTCCAAGGACCGCTTCCGGCGGTACGATGCACGCATGTACAACCTTCTTGTCGAAGACGACTGGTATGCGAGGTGCATGAACGAGCCAATTGACATCGCTGGGTGAACGTTTGCATCCCCGCACTCGTGTATCAACCATGTATGTCCCACCTCATCTTCTGAACGATTATTTTATAGCTTCAAACAGGGCCTTGATGATGGAGTGCGTGGTTACTGGTCGACTGGTCCTTTGAAGTGAATACGCGCGAATGTCCGACCCTTCTTCCCCCCCGCATCAAACTTACTTTGTGTTTCAGCTAGGAAATATCTTCAAGTAATGACGCTTATTGCACCAAGCACACACGAACTACATGTAAGCAAACAAAATGATCGTTGTCCCTCGCTGGTTCCATTTGAGAAGTCTTGATGTGTGGTTACTTGTTTGTGGCTACTTGTTTGTATATCCCTTGTTTCTTCTGTCTCAAAGTCCCCGTAATATGTTGAATTGTATCTTGTACCTATCCGGCTAGTCCCACAACAACCAAGGGGAATACGGCCCCATACTAAGTGTTCGTCCATTATATTGTGGCGAGGGCGCTGACCTGTTGGAGGGTACTATTGGAACTGTTGTTGACCGGCAGACGACCCGGACACGTTCTTCTGATTCATGATATTGCCGATTGCCAAACACTTTGGGCAGCAGTCTGAGGCGTTTCAAGGCACTGGTGGTCGCATGGAAGTCCTCAGTACCCAGCGGATACTCAGGCTCAGTTGATTTGTGCGTTCGCGATGCTGCACAACTTTATTCCGAGTCGCGTATACGACCCCGATGATTGGCCAGCTCGGGCCGACGACGACGAAGCTCAGGGCTCCACTGTGATGGTGTTGTTGCCAGTGCCTCAGAGCGTAGGACAACGCCACGAAGGAGATGTCGGCAGTATATGTTTATAGTGGATGGCATCGTAGATCATCACCGTTTAGTACCAGTGCTCGCAGCCTTGGTACTGTAGGCGCCCTTAACCGACGCGTCAACTTTACCGTACAGCACCACATTTCTGTAATGGGCGTGATGAGTACAGCTTGGGGCAACCGCCACAAGTACCTCGCTCTGAAGAATCCACGCGAGAACGAGATGGACAATACCTCATACGAACGATGTTCCTGTCTATTCGTTGTGTGTTTTGAGCCTAGTTCCGTTCAGCTGCGCGATACAGAGGCCTTTTTTTCACGACTTTCACGAGGATACGCATTTCTCAATTCGGCTGACATAACCTTGATACCACGTACAGTGATGATATGTATGATGCCACGCGTGACAACGTTTGTCTAAACACGGGTATAAGTAGCCGCAGCAGGAGAACGCAAGCGTCTGAAAAGCGCCATCATTGTTTTGCCGCCGTCTGTTCCCCATCTGTTGATCAGGATCAGAGTCTGCCATTAGGATCTGAAAAAGCAAGTGCTTACTCTCCAGCAGCCACCTCTGCGCAGCCCCGCTCAAATTCCTCCGAGGTTTGAACCTCACTCCACTGTTCCACGACGAAGTCCTAGAGTACCTCGATGTAAGCTCTTAGACCAGAAAGTGAAATTCACGCTTACCTCTACTAAAGTGTGCAGCTCGTCCCATACCACAGAGGCCAGAAGCAAGGCAAAGCACGACCGTGGCGTGATAGTCGATATCATGTGCTCTAGAGCGAGGGTGGCCAACCCCGGCATCCCATACCGGTGTGCTATCTGATAGACCGAAAGAGCCGATGCAGGTGGTGGAGTCGAAGTTGGGTGAGGATGCGGGTCACCAGAGGACCGCGTTACAGACGTGCGCCCGTGTGGTCGCTGAGGAACGTTTGTGTAACGCGACGTTCCAATAGGCATTGGTTGCGCCGTATGGCCTGACGAAGAATGTGCAGAAGTGGGTACGGCGATGCTGATGGATGGGCTGTCAGGGGCAGCACCGCGTCGCGAGACTGCCGCACTGGTTGAGCGAAGTGTAGACGAATGCGGCGCCTTGGAAGTAGACGACGGTCGTTGAACGACACTTCGCGTGGCGGGAGTGGTAGACTGGTTGCCCTGGAAAGTGGGCTTCCCCTGGCTGGACCCGCTCGCGCGGCCACTGTCGCCACTAGCTGCGCTGAGGTTATCATCTATTGTATTGTTCTTGCTGATTGTTTTCCAATCCCACTCGCTGTCAGTTCCTTGCGCGCTCAGCCAGCGCGCACTCCAACCCGCACCGATGCCCTCCACGGCCGATCGCGGGTCGTCCTCTTCCTTGAACAGAAGCCAGTTTGCATAGACCCATTTTAACAGCCAATAAATGGTCACGAAATCAGCCTCTTCCACAACGATGGTATGAATTTTGCGTTCCCCAGATGGCATTGTCTCAGCAAATGCAGAGGAAAGCATGGAGGAAAAGTAGTCCGATCGACGTATAAGAATATCGGAATGAGCGTATATAACGCGCTTGCGGGCGGTTATCTTCGATCCACTTGGAAAATGTGTAGAGGACGAGGAGGAGAGCCGACTCTCCGAGTTGGCGGTATTCGGCGGGGTGGGAGACGCCGGGGTTTGGGAATGATCACGAGAGGCTTTCTCAAGACAGATAAATTGAACGTCGCCAGTGTCTAGAATTGGATCAGCTCCGTTATGAGAAGGCCATTGGAGGGGTCACCAACTAGAGTTATCCAGCGAAGCTTCAAGTCCCTCGAGTAGATCGCGGGGCACATAATACGCCGAGGGATGCTGGGGAAAGAAAGGTCCGGTTGGCGTGTGAATCTGTATGCAGATCACAAACGAATCCGTTTGACGAATCCTAGGGTTCTCGAGCAACGACGAAAGCGACGGTAGGGCACACTCTGCGGACGTTTGTTGTCAGAGCACGCAAGGGAAACGTCATTTAAGTGCTCACGCCAAACTTCATTGTCCTGTCTAAACGTCCACTCGGTTTGCCAAGTCTCCCAAGCCCAGTCTGCCCTCGCACCGCGTTCCCCGACGCGATCATCTTGACACTTGATCGCAGCCAACATGGATGCTGAAATCTCGTACTCGGCATTGGGGTAATCCAACATGAGACTTGTCACATAGAGGGAAAGCGTGGGGAGTTGAGTAGTTGTAACCTCTGCATCGGATGGTGTCCGCGCTAAATACTCGTTGAGACCGGAAAAGAAGGCAAGTCGCCTGCCTCGTACCAATTTCAAGCTTATATTTTCCGTCTCCGAGCACTGGAGACTCCTTGAGAATTTCGAACTGGTCTGGCCCAACCCTCCCCACTGGGGTTTCGTCCTGATCTCTATCCTCCACAAAGTCCCGAAGCTTCGCGACATCGTGAACGACCCACTCTAATGCCTGACACAAACGAATGTCACATCAACAACAGTCCCAAATAAACCCGGAATGCGGTCTCACCGTGAAAGACCAATGTCGCGTCAGATCGTCTTGACTCGCAGAGGCGACCAGGACACCAGTTGAAGCACGTTTGACTGCTGTGTGCGTCTGCCACATTGTATTAGAGCTGGATCCAGATGAGGGTCTTTGATCCCAGGATTCTTGTCGAGCGGCACTTATCGAGTGAGAGGACAAAGAACTGTGGGAAGAGCGATGAGAATAAGTTGACCATGGCCAGTGTGGTCGGGACAGAACGCGGCCAGCTGGTGGTGCAGGTGAAGAGTGTGGAGAATTGTGTGGCAAAAGCTCGGACATTGTTCCTTATCGCGACGGTTCTACTTAGAAAGTACGAGGATGGGCTCTGCCTAGCCCTCAGATTTGAACAAAAAAAAAGGGTCTGCTTAGCCCTGACGACTAGTGCACTTTCATTTCCCACGATTTCGATCAAACAAGCTACAGTACCAACTACCATGCGCCTTTCAGTACGTCCCCCAAAATGGCTCTGGGAAGATACTTTGCATTACTGTGCTGTTGTGAGTGAACTGCCAGAAAAGTGGACAAGTGCCACCTACAGCGCCAATGCTCTAGCGCGCTGTCTTGCTGCCACACCGCGAGCTGGTTTTTTGTGTCGCTGAGGACCCAAGCGTCGCCATCCTTGGTGTCGCCACGAATATGCTTCAAGTCTACCTCACGTTCTTGGAGCGTATCGAAGATGGCCGCACGAAGGTGGGAATTCGAGTAATCCGTCTCAACCGGAGAGCGGAAAATCAACGGTTTCGTAGAGGGAGAGCAAAAGAATACCTGTTTCCAGAGGTTTTAGTGTCATATCTCAGTTCAGGACATTGTGGCCAACCAGGTTAACAAAACTAGTATGACTCAAATCAAGTTGGTCGAGGAGTAGGTCGTGGAGCACGCGGCACTGGCCGAAACTTCTCTGCAACGTGAATAGCAATGCTTTCGCGGGATGCGAGTCTATCTTCCCTGCGAAGTTCTCGAGATGTGGGGGAAAAATTAGCGACCGGCAGGATCGCCCGTGAAGCGTGCATCTGCTCACCACTGCAACCACACCTTCGGGGTTCATGATAACCTTTAAGTCTTCCCAAAACTCAATAGTGAATAGATGCGCGGGAACCACGCCGCCAGAGAAGCAATCATGCACCACATAGTCATACTTCACAGGAGCGCTATGTTGCAGAGCTGCGAGTCGTTTCTCGGCAACAACAGCGCGGGCGTCCCGTATGAAGACGCGCTCACTGCCAAGATCGGGTAGCCCGAAGTACTGGCGAGATGCATTGTATACAGCAGGATCAATTTCGATGAGAGTGGTGTCAATTTTCTGTCTTGCGAATGAAGAGACGGCAATACCAGCTCCCAGGCCACTATAAGGTGTCAAGGTTTGGTTGTGATAACGCCGGACAGGCGCGAGAGCCTACATGAACAATGCTTTCTCCTGGCCTGTTCGAATCGCTCGATCGCTTGTGTCGATCAAGCGAACAGCTTCTTGCAACACAAACGCGCTATAAATGGAATCGCCAAGGGGGGTCTCCCCGGCGTCTAGCAAAGGTGCACCGCTAGCTCGTTGAGAAACTTTGTCTCCTATCCAGACGCCACCCAGGATGGAGTGCGATGCGCGGAGATATCTGAGCGAAGAAGGGTAACTTTTGGGTGTGTCTGCCACCCCAGTATCGGATGGTAAAGTCTCTCCAACAACTATTATGCCTGTGACAGATGGTACAGAGGATAAAATGCGCAACGGGAAGCTTGGGTGTGTGTAAGGCTCTGTCAGAGGTTGTGGTAAAACAGGGGGGCCCAGCCGCCAAAGCAGAGGTGGAAACAACAGGGCCGTGAGTCCGGGTAAAAGACGACGCGAAGAAGTAGATGGTAACGATTTGCCTTCGTGGTTTTCTCCGCTCGGTGAAGAAACAGAAACAAAGGACGAAGCATAAAGCGCGAGTCCAATTCCGCCAAGTATGAAGAGCTTGAAAGATCGGTAAGTCAACGCGAAAAAGTAAAGGCACCTTCGTCACCTACGATCTCACTGTCGGATAATCCAAATCCATATGAGTCAAGCAGAGCACCCCAGATCACTTGGAGTCCAATAACACTTGTGGCACAGGCTGGTAGAATCGAGAGGCGTGCTGTAGAATTTTCCGATGAGGAAGTTTCAAGTGATACCTAAATACCGCGACTCAGCTGGGCACTTCAAATAAAAGAAAGT